>CAJVPI010000277.1:0-37052 GCA_910592345.1 Paraglomus brasilianum
CATCCAACGGGTGGTTGCAGCTTGACATACACGACCTTCATTGGTCCGTGATTCTGATGATACAATTTACTCATTTTCCCCCCAACTTATAGAATGAAGATTATACTTGTCCTCTGCTTGTGAAGGATCTGTCCCTGAAGCTGGTAGAGATGGAAGGTGAGTTTGCTGCTTGGCACGCCGGTGTAAAAGCAATGTTTTTCCGATTGTTTATCCACCTGTTACTATCGTTTATTTGTATTATTACAGTTATTGGCACTACTATATGTGCTATTACATGTAACATATATAGCATTATATTGTTAATATAAATAGAAGATAATAATTATATTAATATTATTCTTTAAATAATGAAATATTAATAATAAAGATTATAATAGCAAAAAAGAAAATAGTCAAATAAATTGAACTTGTTATAATTGAAATATAATAAACTGAAAATAACAAAGGATATCTAGATTACCCAATGATCGTTTCTTAATGTGATGGGAGGGCATAGGGTAGATAATATAAAGATGTGTAAGATGTGTGCGTGGCGTGATTCGGGCAACGTTATGAAACGACCAAGTCGTTAATAGCAGTTAACAAGTATCCATTCGCTCAGTAAATGCATAACTCTTAAGGTACATCCTGCTATCGATAATATTCTTACTGCACAAGTATAATAATAACATTGGAATGATGTCTAACGCGTCTACTCATACATATAGCACTTTGCTACAACTCGTTTTGAACAACGACACGGTTTATCGACCACATAACCAACGCAACAGACCTTTGTCGCACGTTCGCTTTTGAGGTAAGAATTCTTACTAAGTAAATCTGTTGAGAGTCTGTATCCGAAAGTATGCTGCCACTAGGTATAAAAGCCAGATAATCTTGAAAGCTCTCCGTGGCCACACTTGTAGATTGTTTGTCGTGAGTATGTGTGTATCTGAAGGGACGCTGCCACTAGGTGTAAATCGTAAGTTTTCGAAGCACGCGGAGTGCAAATTAATCGAAAACTGTTACCGACAAAAAAGCGTGAGCTTTTGTGGTGAATAGGATACACGAAAAGTAGTTGGGCCCTGATTTACTTGCTGTGAACGTTCGATTATCCGCTCCGAAGAGTCGTCTGTGCTCACGGCGCGCACAGGCGGCTGTAGTGAATAGGTACATGGGACGTTGATGTGAAGTCATCGATCAAGCGTGACATCTGGACGGGTGGTTGCCGCTTGACATGCACGTCCTTCATTGGTCTGTGATTCTGATGATACTGTTTACTCATTCCTTTGTTAACTAAATTTAAATTTTTATAGGGGGCTTCGCCCCTGTGGCTGTTAAGAAGTGTCATTTGCGAATACGTTTAATTTTATACAGTATATATTTATTGTGATGCTGAAGTCCACATGTTCGATTTCTATTACATAATCGTCACGGGCTCATTATTTTAAATTACGTTCATTGTCACAGATACATATTGCCTTTTCAGAGAAGCAAAACTATCATAACTACGTTTGTTGAGAAGGGGCACACATGATAAAAATACACATTTGCGCGCCAGGTTATACTCCAGCAGATAAAGGAGGGAACGATTAACGAATATGTCATTACAAAATTTTCCTGGCTTTAACCCTTTGCTGTCTCATCTGATGTTTGAATAGGGAATAAGCTGGAGATTTGATTACGCCAAGTTCGAGCAAGGGGTACATTTGTTGCAGACTTCTGATATTTGAATGGTTTGATCTGTAGACTGTTTAATTGAAAAACGTAACCTAATTTATACGTACTGTATGTAGCGGCATGTCTTCTAGTTTTGTGACAGCGCCAGCTAATTCAAGGATGTCATCAACCACGAACTATTTTTTTGGTATGTAGACATCGAAGTGAATGGTAATGGAATCGAGTGGATGAACAAGTTTTTTTTTGTTATTAGGAAAGGGATCTAGTATGATGAAAATTTATATTTTTCAGATGTACAGCGTGAAGGGAGAATAGCTGCCTCATTTATAGAGAGAACAAAACGGCACATTTTTTAGTATCACTATTATATTAAAGTGTAAGCGTAGCGAAAGCCAATGGAATCATTAGATATATAATTTGGTGCATCGAAATAAATTTTCTTTGTATTTTTCTGGTACAAGAATATTTACAAAAAATAGAAATATGGTATAAGTTCAGATTAATTTTCACGTAATCTTTTACTATGTTGGTTGGTATGCTTGATAAGTTAGGAGAGCGATGAGCTAAATAGTTTAAATGTGAACAGTATTATTTTGGTTGTGCAGCAGAAGACATAAGAGTATTTAGCGAAAGAGATTGGGATAAGACTTTATTTGTTAGTAGCAAAATATAGAGGAATCGTTATGAGAGGGAAATTTGATTGTTGGAATCATTATAAGAAATATTTGTGGAAATGGAAGATACATAGTCATCGGTTTGATACAGCTGTGTACTTAATAAGGTAGAGCAAGCGCGTACGCTGGGAAAATGTATAGTATAGTAGAAGAACGAATGAGTATTACAATAAATAGTTTATTTATTATTGCTTTCTGAGAAAATATCATTTTGAATAAGATATTGTTTTATTGGTCCTTCTGTGTCGGAGAAATAATCAAGCTTGCTTTGGTAGTCGTGACAAGAATATTACGGGAAATGGGAAATACGAGTTATCGGTCTAATATATACAGTATGTACAATAACTTCCTATGTTAAAGACGCACAATGTGCAGTATAAGAATAGCAAGTCAATAGAATTAAATAGGTTTAGTGAAATTTCCGGGAAAATGTAAATAGTATCAATTTGTTGATTCATTCACAAGTAATAAAATATGATTCGATAGTAACAAAAATATGGCTATTATATCAATAGATCATAGTGAAATATGAGAGTAATCGTGTGAATTAAAAAATGAAGTGGATGGGTTATAGCTTTATTTCTAGACGTTCATATTTGCGTATGACAGCTTGATCAACTTGTTTATCTAAGCAGGGAATTTCTACGATGGTGCACGGCTGAGTTTGACCAGTAGCGAAAAATTGTTTATCCAGATGTAGAAAGATGTGTGGCGATGTTAGCCTCGAGACCACTGTGAGAGCAAAACAATGTTGTAAAGGAATTGTTTGCAGGAGAATTTATGCCATTAACGTGTACTAGAAACCTATTACCAAGAAAGTAATGTAGATTTGGTCGAAAACTACTTAGACTGGTAGTATGTTGATAAGGGAAAGATATTTCTTTGGTATATTGAGAGGTATTGGAGCTAGTGTAAGGCATGTTCGATTATTATTGGAATTTGATTTGCATTAAATTAGCAAATTGCAATTTTGGCTGCGATTTAGGCGTGGATTAGTATAGTAAGATTTATTTGGCAAAGGATAAGTAATGGCATTATTTCTGACTACCATTTTGCAGATTGCGGGTATAATAACGCGAGCAATAAGAACAGTGAATGCGTTCATAAAGTAGGCGTAAAACTTTTTGCAGTTTATCGGAAGGACGCCAGTATGTGGTATTTGAAGGATTATAAGTTTGGGGAAGTGGGTATTTCGGATGGTGGAGTAAAAGATAAGGAGGATGAGAATCGATGGTCATTAATAGACCAACCACAAATTAGAATCGACGGTAAATATATGTTGTGGCTTATTAGGAAATAGAATTCTCTGATGATAAAAAAGAGGCAGAATATTAATCACGGCTTAAGAAGATGTATGTATGCGAATAGATCAACTCACTAAATGCACACTCCCTATATGCGCTACTCTATCTCGGGACTTAGTGCTTAAATGCACACGTGCACACATGATTTTAAGTATAAATTTAGTAAGCAGACATTACATCAGTCATAAAGTTTTGTCAGTAAATCATCACTATAGCCGAAAGTTAAAAGACCTTGGGAAGAATTATTTTGTACCATTTAAAGACACACATCTGAAATCTACTCTGCTTATATCTTTCGGAAAGTACTAATGCACTATGATCATGATACTGCTGACCAATTATAGCCGTGCTGACATGTCAGCATGTGTCCATCGAATAAAGTAAGTGGTCCAAAAGTTAGTTTTCTTTATTACATATAAAAATTTATGGAATTAAATAAATTACAACTGTGCAATACTTTTGTCCCCCTCCTGTGTACGATTGGTATTGGCGTTAGTATTAGAACTTTTATGCAGATAGGATAAACAATATTAGTTATAAACCAAGAAATCCAACATCTGATGCTTGCTAATATTAACATGCCTATCGAATGTTGAGGATAAAGCATCAGCGACATAATAACATGATCTGTAATTGATTATCAGTGCGTTTATTTATGGAACCTAACTCGGACATGTTAATATCATAGACTTTGCTAAAGATAACCCAGCGCGAGATGATCGGATAATCAATGAAAGTGTATAATAATATCGATATAGTATTCTTCCTGGAAGACATAACATAAAAAGGTTGGTGTGGGTATGTAAACGAGGCTTGGATTGTGCTATACTTATTAACACTTCTTTTTCTGTGAAGATACTGTATTAATATTAACAAAGTGCTTAATCTAAATTATTTCGATAAAATAATTCCTTCGTTAATTGGAATTCTATAATCACCTACGTTGCTAACAAAAAGTAACACAAGTTCCGTCTGGAAACTTATTTCATATACGTAATAGACCTTTAACCTAACAAAAAACCCCATCATAAAAGAACAAAACAAGAGACACTAAGAAAGCAACAAAAAGTAAAAAAGCCGAACATCCTCCGAATATCTGATGTTTTATATTATTGTCAGTACAATAGTAGCATAATGAATTATAGCTTTGTAAATTGGTTTGACACATAGAATCTCACCTTATTTCGGAAAAAGGATCGTCCGGGGTGTCGGCTCATTGGACGACGACGACGACAACTAAAAAGAAACGAGTCATTGGAAATTATTAAAACTGACTAGCAAAGAGTGAATGGGCAAGCTTTTCGTTTGCGAGACTTTGTGATAACATAAATTAGCATATACGAACCAACTGCAATCAATCAAGATCACACCCATTGTCACCTTTCGTTGCCTCTATTGGTGACGCCCCCGTCCGTCGAAAATAAAGGAAACCGCTTTGCCGGGGGTTTCCTGGATGGTTGAAAACTCCTCCAGAAAGCAGTATTGCTGCGTTTGAAACCAGCGAGCAAGAGTCGTCCGGCGGCTCATTGTCGGATGGCTAAAAAAAAAGTCATTGAAGATGATTAAGAGTGAATGGGCAAGCTTTTCGTTTGCGAAACTTTGTGATAACATAAATTATCATATACGAACCAACTGCAATCAAGATCACACCCATTGTCATCTTTCGTTGCCTCTATTGGTGACGGCCCCCTTGCAATGCAGAAAAAGAGAAAGGCCGACAATCGTCTAATCGTTTTATTGTTAATGAAAAAGGTTGGGGTTTTTGGTTTGGTTTTTTTTAGATAGTTAGTTCTGTGTATCAGAACTTTTGGTACGTTGTTGTAAGGCATATTGCAAAGCGTGAGCGTATCCGTTGCTAATAATAGTGCCAATAATAGTGCTAGGGCGAGATAGCCTTACTGTTATTATGCGCTGGAAGGCTTAAAGCGCAAAGTTGTTTTTTTTCTTATGCACGGTGTTCTTTTTTAAAAAGGGTTTTCCGGGTTCACATAATATTCCGGTTGAATTACTATTACTATTACGTTATCACGGTAATTTCCGGGCGGTACGGGTGTAATCTTGGATGAAGAAAAGAAACGCTAACACAAATCGAAAAATAAAGTAAAAATAAGATACCATACCAATACAGAGACAAAAGTTATTGAAAAAACAATCGGGGAACAGCTTTTCAAACTTAATAAGCTCAAGAATTAATGCTATATGTAATATGGCTACGTTGCAATTTATGGTGCAGGTGTTACATAATTATAATGTTGCTATGCTGTATGCTTGGTAAAACAACTCGTTCAGTCATTAAGATTATGTTTAAGTAGTCCTTGACAGAAGTGCTTATTGCTCAATGTAAGTTATATATTTATTACATCCAATTTTCAAAGCATCAATTATAGTCTTCATTTTGGTTATACCATGTTATATCAGCACAACAGATAAGTATAACAGGTAAGTTGGAACCCATAAGATCTTGAAAATTTATATTAACATTACTAGTAAGTATGTGTATATTGTAATTGTTAATAGGATGCGTCATTAGAGTTCTAACTTTCTCATAATTGCTATACTTTGTCAGCTATTTAATCACGGTTTACATCGAACGTCTAACTGTTACAGCTATAACTGATACAGCTTGACATTAAAATATTATACTCAATCAAAGAAAACATTGATGCAATTTTCATATGTAATAACAACACAAATTAGTATTAATCAGCATAAGTATAATTTATATAGTAAACAGCAGATACATATTCCATAATAAATTTAAATAAGCAAGCACGAGTAGAAAGCTTCAAATGAAGTCTTAACAAAATAATAACACACACACATATTAATACTTTTGCATTTCAAATAAGAACAATGGCTATGCAGTGGCATTAGCATTTGATGACTGTATAGCAAGGAGCCCTGAATTGGCTGTTTCCTTTGCAGTAATAGTAATCGTATAAAGAGTAAACCATAATATAACAATATACTGCTACAAGCGGTTGCGCTGGAGAGAGCTAGTGTTCAAGTTTGACCGGAAAATACTTAACTATAAATGCAATTTTGACAAAGCGTCAGAGACGTTAAAGGCAACTTTTTTATATCTTATTGGAACTTAATTAACTATTCTTTCCTATCAGTACAATACTATAGCATTTACAGCTGAACGTTAATCTAGCTTTTATTTTAATATTCGTAAGCAATAAACGCTCCCGTGACGCGTAGAGTAACAACTAACAGTATTTCTAGTCGATGAGCATATTAATTAGAAAAAGCGATTTTCATCGCTCTCATCTACACCTAGTAAACGGGTTTGTTTACTAATTTTACTACTGTTCGTATTATATGAACACTATTACTATTACGAATTAATGTTCTCTATTGTTGATATTATACTTCAACTTTGGAATTTATACAGTAAGAATGATTACATTTGTTGCCAAGCCACGACTTTATTTCCGAGCTATATTTGACCATTACTATTACTATTATCATTGCGAAATTTAGTGATCGGATCGTCACTAAATGATAATGTAAATGATAGCATCTCAAAATGTAACAGAATATATATATGTACACTGCTAGCTACTTCTATACATCAGGGGTTTATGAAATAACTTATAGACTTGGTATTGGGTCTATAAAATTTTACAGTAGATCATGATAATGGGTGTTGGAGGTCCAACAATTGGTTTGGCCTTAGACAATTACGACGAAAGATATCCCTGCACATACCAGTTACTAAGTGTCTGATATGATGTACCTTTCCATAGGATCTGACTAGTATAATATAAGACAATGCCAAGACGACCTAATCACCGTACTAAATATGGTGACAGAAGAAGCAATATTCTTGTCTTCTAAGTTCTGCTGTGACAGGGTCCATACCTTTAGAAAGAACGTTTTATTGGGTTAGAGCTAACCCGATCCAGAAATTTAATAGACGGATCTGATGGATAATAAGAGGGGACTTGTACAACCTATGATTTGGATTATCTTGCATAAAAGGAGTTCAGAGGAATTACGGCTGCGTGCGAACAAATGGAGAGCTTCCCTACTCCACATCCTATTCATGTTTGTTGATACCACAAGATTTAAAAGATTGAAAGCCAAGACAATATAATCCAATAATCTGTACGATGGTAATAGCCGATGGCGGTCACCATGGCCGTCAATTGTTTGAATGGTTTAGGGATGCATTGACGTAATTTTATTGCTATCCCCACAAAAGTCTAGAGTGCGGGGCATGTCGTACAACACCAATTGAGCTAGTCAGAACGGCGGGGGTACGTCTTATTGTTTATACCGAGATAGTTAGTATAAAACAGTTCGTTTATCGTACAAGTCGGGAGTATCCCCAGTGACGCATATGTCACAAATGACTCCTGCCAAATCAAGTCGTTATCTTATCGGAGCAGCAATCTGAATCAGAGTAACGGCTGGCGCTTTATAAAATCAGATCAATATTGTTATGATTAGAAAGGGCTTGATTGTTACACATAGATGTTACCAAAGTTTCAATCAATGAATGTATATTTATTATTATGTATTTGAATTCAATCAATAAATTTGTGTTACGCAGATAAGTAAACGCCTCATATAAAATGATATAAATGATGCTTATCAGTAATCTCAACCAAAAATCACTTCATCCATAACCTTCAAAATATCTGAAAGCGTAGTACCTTGCCAACAGTATAGAATTTCTGTATGTATTATAAGATGCTTTCAAAACATACACTCAAGACCCAAATATAAACCTTTCTACTAACTATCATTGATAGTGCTATCACCTACCTCAATAGATACTATGTGTGGGATCTTCGCTGTCTACAACTATCAGGGCGATATCAATGTATATCGTAAGAGGGTACTGATGTGTTCCAAGAAGTAACTATCTCTAATCTCTGTATACGTCTCGATCTGTACGATAAGACATTGAGCCTGACACTTTTCTTTCTTCTCTTTGTAAAGATTAAGACATCGTGGCCCTGATTGGAGTGGATGTGTTATCAAAGGCAATCACATTCTTGCTCACGAGCGATTGGCCATCGTTGGAGTAGGTGAGTACACCAAGATAACCAGTTATAACTTGTGTCACACGATCGCTGATAAACTGCATGACAGGAAGTGGTGCACAGCCTATCACGAATAAAGACGAATCGATTGTCCTTGCGGTTAACGGAGAAATATACAATCACAAGGGATTGGAGAAACTAGTACCAGGTGCCAAATTCAGCACTCATTCTGATTGCGAATGTATACTTCACGTGGTATGAACAGAGTCTTTAATATCGACCGATGGTTGACCACAAAAACGCGGTTTGCATAATAATGAATTTATATCATTTCCTAGTACGCGAGAAAGGGCAACGCAGTTGTTGAACACCTCGATGGCATGTTCTCCTTTGCCCTTCTCGATGTCCCCAATAACAAATTATTGGCGGCACGTGATCCAATCGGTATCACTCCTCTCTACCAAGGATGGTCATCTGATTCACCAGATACCGTGTACTTTGCCTCCGAGATGAAAGCATTACAGGATGAATGCGATAAAATCATATCGTTTCCACCTGGACATTTTTATGATTCATCTACGAAAGAGACGACTCGGTACTATCGTCCTCCTTGGTGGAATCCCAGCGCTGTACCCACAGCACCAATTGATTATAAGCTGTTGAGGGAATCGTTGGAATTGGCTGTGCGTAAGCGTTTGATGAGTGAAGTGCCATACGGGGTCTTGTTGAGTGGTGGCTTGGATTCTAGTTTGATTGCTTCAATAGCTCAACGAGAGGCAATCAAATTGGCTGCAAATCAGAATGGTTTTGCGGAAGGCGATGTCGATGAGAGTGAGTTTGTTTTTACAGCTGCTGCCAGTGATTTGTCTATGATATTTACGAGGGCATGAATATAACTCGTTACTTGGCTTTCCCTCCTCCCCCTTTCCCCCATAAACTCCACAGGCGCATTGGAGTCATGGCCAAAACTTCACTCATTCTCAATTGGCCTTCCACACTCACCAGACTTGGCTGCTGCCCGTAAAGTTGCAGATTTTCTTCGCACTATGCACCACGAGTTTACCTTCACCATTCAAGAAGGTCTCGATGCAGTGCACGACGTCATTTATCATCTCGAAACTTATGATGTGACGACCGTCCGTGCGAGCACGCCAATGTACTTGTTATCGCGAAAGATCAAAGCCATGGGAGTTAAAATGGTGCTTAGCGGAGAAGGAAGTGACGAGATCTTTGGAGGATATCTTTACTTTCACGCTGCTCCGTCCGCCGCTGACTTTCATGAAGAGACCGTTACTAGGGTGAAGAATCTGCATACGTCAGATTGTTTAAGAGCCAATAAGAGTACGATGGCATGGGGATTGGAGGCAAGAGTACCGTTTTTGGATGCGTCATTCCTTAATGTGGCTATGAACGTTAATCCCGAGGAAAAGATGTTTAAACCTGGCGGTGAGAGAATGGAAAAGGTGCGTCTTTTTGTAACTGGAACAATATACGTTTTCATAGTATTTAATATTTAGATAAATACATATGGTGAAAATTCTTTTTGTCTAGTATATATTGAGAAAAGCTTTCGATATCTCCACCACTGGTGACGATCGACCATACCTCCCAGACTCGATTCTCTGGCGCCAAAAGGAACAGTTTTCCGATGGAGTAGGTTATAGTTGGATCGATTCTCTTAAAGCCACGGCAGAGAAGCATGTATCCGATGAACAGCTAGCCACTGCAGCTGAACGATGGTCCAAGGATACGCCAACAACAAAGGAAGCTTATTGGTATCGTGAGATGTTTGAGGACTCGTTCCCAGAAGATTCTTGCATCGAGAGTGTTGTCAGGTGGATTCCGAGATCCGATTGGGGTATGTATTATATTATATTATATTATATATACGTGGCTGCATAAAGGACATGCATATTTGTCTTGTGTACATGTCTTTATACCAATCAATCGTAATTGCTGCCTTTTTAACACAGGTTGTCCTGAGGATCCTTCTGGTCGTGCCCAAACTGTTCACAATGCGGCATATGCTAACAATAAATAACTATCATTTTTTACTTTCATATATCATTTTACATTTTTTTAGTCATTACAAAGCATCTGCTATTCAATAGAATAGTTCAATATCTTAGACTATCTTGTTCTAATGAATGTAGTAATGTATATTTGGCGATTAATTACTTATATCAATATATATATACATGCACATATATTTCGTTGAATAAAAAACGCTTAATTGTCACTATAATACAGAGTATACACTTAACAATGAGATTCGGCGGGGGGAAAGTATGCCTTGGAATCGTCATCAAAAATACTATTCACTTTTTTAATATCTCGGAAGTATTTCTATTTATTATTATAGAAAGCATTTTCTAATTTTAGCATGGTCGTCTTTTCAGACCATTTTGTGATCAGGAACTTTGTTTGGTACCCTATGATGTATGATGTGTGCAGTGATCGCAAATATATTTCGACCTGTCGACCAAATACAAATGGAATGGTCATATAGTTTCCGAACGGAGAATAATACATCAACACTAGTAAAACAAATTTAAATAGCAAAACTTTGGAATATTTTTTTAATCCTAATGGTACCAAGCATACGCACGCGTATTCGTTTTTATTTTGGGTGCAACAAGTAGCCGTGCCATCGAAAGAAAAAGGAAATTAATTGTAAGCAGCACATTCCGTGTCGGAATCGCCCAATCGTCACTCAATACAGGTCTCATCTGTAGTCGCCTAATTAATAAGGCATAGCTACTATAACGCTAGTCCACTTCATCAAATGCATATAATAGGCATTCAATTATACAAGCGATTTATATGATAATATATTAATGTCAATTGGTATAGTAAATCAATACATATTATTACAATAAGTCCCCCCCGCATTCTACGAATCCTTCTTCTCATTTTTCATCTCATCTGACCTCTTTTCAATCTTGCTCTGCAATTTCCAAACATCACAAAAGGTCACCTGCCCACTCCCCTTTTGCCATCCATCAGGTAACCGCTCCTCCTTCAGAATCACTTTTGCAGTCTCGACGTCAACCTCTTGATTAGTCGCTTGTCCCAGTACACTCAAAAGCAGGGCAGATTCACCATAAGCAGTTTTACGTTGTTTCATTCCAAAGCAGCAGTCTTTGTTTCGTTCTAGTGAGTCTTCGTACCGTATGTTACGGAATTTAGCGAGAGTATCGATGGTGATGCGGCCATCCACAGCATGGGAAAGAAGATCGTCAACTAGAGATGGATCAACCTTGATATTGTTGCCTAGAGACGCATCTTGTCGTGTTAGAGATGCATCGTGTTCGATCACGTTATGCTTGCCGAAATCTTCGAGAGAGCTGGGTAACAATGTATGGAAGATATAATGAACAATGGTGACATTAGTGCAACGAGACTAGTTATAGAGAAAAGATAATTAAAAGGAAACGAGAGTAATGATTTACAAGAACGTTAACACCGAAATGGTCATATACGCATTTTCCCTCTTTTAGCTATTACCACATATTAATTAGCTGATTGAACTTTTCTTACCATACTCCTTTGCTACCAACTAGATAGACAGCCATCCTCGCCATAAAGTTAGCGAATCCACGGGACACGTTCAGGTGTTTGTTAAGTGCCTCTGTTATTTGTGCAGCTGACAAATTCTTGCCGTCGTGTGGTCTACGTAAAGTGTGAAAAGCGTTATTATGTAGTATTATTTCAGGTCATGCATTCGTTAACTGATATGCTTACAAATAACCATGATTTGCTAGTATGTTAAGTGCTGGGCATGGTGATCTGAGGTCTCCTTTGCCAGGCGGCTTCCACTCTGAAGTAGACATTATGCTGTTGATTAACGATCGTGCGAACTGTGAGAAATACAAGGTATTTATATGGAAATTGTTGCATTCAAATTCGGTAAATATTAAGAGTAATAGTAATAGTTACCTACTCTTCGGAACGTATGAGATGATGTCATACAGGCCTGATAACGCCATGCATTGATTTAGAATTTGGTAGATCACAATTAATAGTGCTTATCATGGTTCGCCACTTCTTGGCATCTACAATATTAATATGTTAACATTGTAATGAATCGTTTCTCAAAAATGATATCATTTGAATATGCGTACTCGGCTGGCGACTGGTTGCGGACTTTTTTATTATACTGCGAGCAATAGATAATAGACGTCCGAGACTATTAAAGTTTATTACGGCTGGATGTGGCTGATAACCATATGCTTGTGATACAGACTTGGTTTGAGCAGCTGAGTGTTTTAAAGAAAATGATGTTTTGGAGAAATTCCCAACACAGAGTTCAGATCCAATAGTAAACCTCTGCCTGTTGTAACAGAGACGAAGGGATTCGCATTATAGAAAGCATGTTTGGGCTTCTATTACTTTCTTTCGATTCATAAGAGTCTACAATTTCTTTTTGATCATTCGTGAATAGGACTGACATCCAATGTCATCAATTGTGCATGCAGACATCTAAATGAAAGCTGGCTGAAAACTTGTCGAGCTCATACAAATTAAGAAGCATATGATGTAATTGACATGGAGCGCATCATTCATATAATTCATCGTCTGCATATCCAAATCAACGATCGAAGATTTATCGCCCTTTCGTAATTATGCTCCATCTATTAAGTTGTTATTCCGGTAAGTTGATGGTGCAGGGCTATCGCTAAATATCGTATTCTTTTTTACGGAATCAAAGACTGAGGGGACTGAGTCAAAAGTAGCACTATAACATGGGTTAGCAACCACAGTATTGAATATATATTCCAGCGATGCGAAATATGTACATGTAACGTTGCGCCTTCGACATTAGCAACGTCGTAATTGAACGGGCACTCGTGTTTAGTTGACCAGTCAAAAATCGAACACGACGCGAACAGATGCGACTTAGTGATTATATGATAACGTGATCGTGTTCCGTGCTTATAAAGAATGGCTAGTTATTAATTCAATATCAAAGTATGTATGTACAAGTTGCTCCTGGACTTTTCTATTGTACTGTACTTAACAAGATTATCACATTACTATTGCGATGCGCGAGAAATTATATAAATTCCAATTTTAATTTGAGTTATCAATAATAATATCTATATTTCCAACAAACTTTTGTATGGTATACATCTTCGACGATATATAAAATGAGGGAAATTGAAGCATATACGAGAATTATAAGGTTGAGATGTGAATTTATTAGCGAGGGATGAAGAGTATGGATATTGGAAAGCTTTTTATATAATATATGAAATTCGTATCCATCACTACAACTAAGATTGTTGAGTAAGTATATCGCGAATTTCTCCTGCTTGACACTCATGTCGTTTAGAATGGTAGCGATGTTATCGGTTGTTTCGGTGGGGGTAGGAGATGAGACGACGGAAGAAGAGACGGAAGAAGAGAAGCACCGCCTCAACCGCCTTTCTCACGTTTCTTTTTCAATCGAATATCTCGAACGTCATTGATTCTGCTGTCACTATGCAGATACTAGATCGAGAGCGGACGACTCATCTGTGGTGTCAAATAGGAAGCAACAAAAAAAGAATAAGTACAAGAACGTATGAATCAGTTAAAGTGGTAACGGTTATCTTAAATAGCAAGGTGCATATGGACGGATGAATATAAAACAAAACAATCTGATATAAAAAAGAAGCAATACATACATAATGCGTGCGTCAAAGAGCTAGATTGCTCAGTACTTCCCCCGCCAGAATTCTTGCTGTTGCCTCCCCAGCCTCCTTCAACTCCTCCTTAGCATCTTTCGGCTGTTTCTTAATATCTCTCTTGTGCCGACCAGCGCCAATTTTTTCTTGTACCGATAGTTGGCGCCACAATACGTCTATGTAACATAGACGCATTGTGTTGAATGTTCGTGTAACCGCCCGTCTTGGCCGGTGTAGGTGGCAGAAACATCGGTTTCTGGAGAGCCTTAGTCTCCATAGTTGGCAGCATGATGCTACAATGCTATTTGATACGCCTCGGGGACATGGACGTATTGTGGTAAATGTTCGTGTAGCTGCCCGTCTTGCTGGTGTAGATAGCAGAAAATTCGGGTTCCCTCCGCTGCACGCTTCTGTAACCCCACCAACTCGGCCTCTGCCTGCGCATTCCTCTCCGTCCTCTCCCCCAAAAGCCGTAGGCTTACTTTCACTGCCGCCTGGTATTCCTTTAAATCGGCGGCGGTATTCCTGGGCATTCGCGGCTTGTGCGGCGTAGTTAGTAGGTCGGGCTATATTGGTGTCTAAGGATTGTCGGCACATTACTGGAAAACCGAAAAAGAAAAAAGTGTTTACTTGGCCGAGGGCGGCGAACTAGTTAAATTACTCTGGGCGCTGTCCCAACTGAAAACTTCGAAGACACTTTGGAATTTGGGGTGTACTAGCGGAGCTTTGAGTCAAAACGTTTCTAGCAGACCTGGTTGGGTATTTAGTGTTTACACCCAATCATATATTAATATTAAGGTTCGTCCTATTGGCTGAACCTCATTTCAAATGACGCGGATGAAGTCCACAATCTAGTAGTGTAATTATTTTCTTCTATTCACGATCGTTAAAAAAGAAATACATAGTAGCAGCATGCCAACCCGACAAGTTTGACGTGATTTACTTAACCCCTAACTATTATACTCACCTCTATACCGCATATATCAGCAAAATTGACCGGCTGATAAGTAGTATCTAAATGACCATTCCTGTCTCAGAAGGCATAAGACTTTATTTTTAAGTTATATGCAACTGGTTTTAACATTATCAACTAAGTAGACAAGAGGTGGAATATGGAATACATTTCCTGAAAAAAAGGGGGCATGTTGTAGCAAGTATTCCCTAAGTACTATCAACCATTACGGTAAAAGGCAACTGGTCCAGTACATAACTCTTTGTTTGTTGAAACATTGTTTCAGTTAGATATAGAATACGAGTGATTAGACAGGTAATAAATGCTATATGTTTAACGTGATGTGTTGGAAGCAGGAAGAAAACACCAGTGTGGTATTAGCTATTACCGTGTGCTTAACATTATTCTTTTTTTAGAAGCTGTTGGGTTTCTACAGAAAAAACATTTCTGTAGACAAGAGGTGTTTGCTTTAGCAATGATTATTGAGTTGATAGAATTTCGCGCATGGAAAATTTGTTTTCTCCAATTATTCTGTGAATTTTTTAATATTGATATAGTATTTAAAGACCAATTTATCCTTCGGCATATTAATAATATTCGGATGAGATTATTACCATCGGCTACTTTGGCCTTGCTTCTAACGTGAACTATTAATTAACCGGCTTAGCCAGTAATGAAAATAAAATTTGGTTTGTCTTATTTATTACATAACGCAAAAATCGCCAACGATGAATATTTGCTGTTGTTGTTGCCATTGCCGTTGCTGTTTCATTCCATTTATGTATGTGTGGAAACGATAATATTATCGCTGTGACGTTGGGCCTTCATTAACTTTTTTTATGATCGCTGATAACATGTCAATAATAGAATTATGTCAGTAATATAATTGTCAGAGAGCTTCAGTAGCACTATGTTCACGTTGTCCGGTCTTATTGCCATGCTCCAATTGATGCCCACGGGCGCATTGAACAGCGAAGGATCTCAATGGCGCAAATTACTGTTTCAGTTAAGTACTTTTATCCGTAACTCCGTAACCGGGGGTTAATCCTAAGTTGGTAAATCATCGGCCTGTGTACTATTACTATATTCCCAGCTTTCGGAATTCCAAGTTATCGACCCTTGTCACGTTTCTAAACAGTATATGTATCAGTCTGTTCCTCTTGTCGACAAAATATTATGAGGCTTTCCACATTTAAAACCGACTGGGGTCTCTGCATAAGTATTTAAAAACGATGTTGAATCGAATAAATCAGTTGCTATTAATTTCAACGTATCATTTAATATTCTATGCAGTATTTAAAAAGGCATTCCATGTCAATCTGCTGATTTCTCTGCTAAGTATATCGTTATATTAGCCCAGATTCAATTCACCCCAAAATGAATGTGAAAATCACAATATTCGCTACTCAATGCTCAGGTGGTCGAACTATGACGTTTTAGACCATGTACGGGAAGTGGTGTAACAACCAGCCAATTGAGTCCATCACTTCGCATGCTTAACATAAGTTATTTGTCGCCACAATTTGTGCCATAGATCCAGAACATTTAAATATGAATTATGGGAGAACTCAATCATCGTCTCTTTCTTTTTCATCCTCCGTGAATTCTCAGCTGCTCGATTGTTAATTCGAATCCATCAACAGAGATGTCACCCACAGAAACAACAACTGCAGCATTCCGCGAAGCAGCTTCGAATAAACAAACAGAAAAACCTTTTCCAATGGATGGAACTGGACTCATAGCAATCGATCCTTGGCTAGAACCCTATGCAGAGGATTTAAGGCAGAGGTAAATTGGTACTGTAACAATGTAGCATAGATCGAGATAAAATTTTCTAAAATAGAAATATATGTTGATTTATTTGTTGTTGTTTTAATACGATCTCGACACAAATGCGAAACTGTGAAATTTAACGACTACATTCGTCAACTATCTAAATTCACGTCTAATATTTTCGATTCTTATCAATTGCAGGTACGCACAATATCAAAAGTGGGTAAAAGATATTGAAGAATATGAAAACGGATACGACAAGTTTACTCGGGGATTCGAGATTTATGGACTAAATGTACAACCAAATGGAGATATTGTATATCGCGAGTGGGCACCTAATGTAAAGGATGCAAGCTTGATCGGTGAATTCAGTACGTTTGGCCGAATCACAATTATTATAATTACGAGGGTCCATTATGTTGTTTAGGATGTGTTAATTCTTTTTGTCTATCCGTGTACTCATGTCGCATTTCCCATCTTTGCATTAGATGGCTGGGACAGAACGAAACATCCAATGACAAGAAATGCCTTTGGTGTGTGGGAAGTCACTGTGCACGCACTACCCAACGGCGCTCCAGCAATACCTCATGGTTCCAAAATAAAGGCAAGTCTAGGATCTTATTCTTGTTTTTTAGCCTTATTCTAATAGACAACATCTTTTATCAGATTTCGATGACTACGCCTGAAGGCGAACGCATAGATCGTTTGCCAGCATGGATCAAACGTGTTACACAAGACCTGACAGTTAGTCCCACTTATGATGCCATCTTTTGGAACCCACCAGAGAAATATCAATGGAAGAATACGCAACCAAAGAAACCGGAGAGTTTGCGGGTCTATGAAGCACACGGTGAATATTATTATGATTGATAAAGTTGAATCGGTTGAGATGTGTGTGTTGCGCGAATTGAGTGCCTGTTTCAAGTTTAGCAAGGGTATAGGATCGAATACGTTAAATGAACTCGGTAATTAATACATTTTTTATACTATGTATCCAGTTGGTATATCGGCAATAGATGGCAGGGTAGCCCAATATGATGAGTTCACGGCTAATATCCTCCCACGAATCAAAGATCTTGGCTATAATACAATTCAATTGATGGCTGTAATGGAACATGCTTACTACGCTTCATTTGGTTATCAAGTGACAAATTTCTTTGCTGCATCTAGTCGATATGGTAAGCCGCATTTATTATATTAGAAAAATCGAATATCATATTTTAAAACTCAGTATGCTATAATGATTACATTATATATTGAAGGTCCACCCGAAGGTCTGAAACGTCTTATAGACACAGCTCACGGAATGGGATTATATGTGCTATTAGATATCGTTCATTCTCATGCATGCAAGAATGTGCTCGATGGATTGAACATGTTTGATGGTACTGACCATTGCTATTTCCATGAAGGTGGAAAGGGAAGGCATGATCTTTGGGATAGGTGTGTTAACAAGGATGATACATAATATATTTGTGAATAGGATTCAATTATTCTTATCGTGATGTTGCACTTTATTTAGCCGACTTTTCAATTATGGTCATTGGGAAGTCCTTCGCTTCTTGCTATCAAATCTTCGCTTTTGGATTGAAGAATACAGATTCGATGGATTCAGATTCGATGGTGTGACTAGTATGCTTTATGTACACCACGGGATTGGAACTGGGTTTTCCGGAGGATACCATGAATATTTTGGATCTACAGTTGATAATGAAGCGGTTGTTTATTTGATGATGGTGAGTAACATGGGAAATATACAGTAAACCTATTACCAGAGTTTCCTGGCCAATTTATTTGGTGTTGTATTAAAGGGCTTCGGAATAGCGAGGTTCCTACATCATTGAATTCATTAGGCTGGACTTGGTTATGGTTGTGACATAGGGGACTCTTGGAATATATGGTCGATGGAAATTAAGTACTTAATTAAAACTTTCACTAGGCAAATGATATGCTTCATAAATTGTATCCGAATATAATCACTGTCGCTGAAGGTAAGAATTTTATCTATCAATCCATAAATCAATCCACGAATCAATACACGAATTGAACAGTTTCTAATTACATGAGCATATCTGCAGACGTGTCAGGAATGCCGGGACTATGCCGTCCAGTCTCAGAAGGCGGAGTTGGATTCGATTATCGTTTGGCAATGGCTATCCCAGATATGTGGATCAAGCTGCTGAAAGAAAAGAAAGATGATGATTGGGATATGGCCAACATTTGTTGGATACTAATAAACAGAAGACACATGGTAACTCAACAATGTCGATTACAAATAAAGTTGACTTTTTCTAACACTCAATTGTATTACAGGAGAAGAACATTTCATACGCAGAGTCACATGACCAAGCTCTTGTAGGAGACAAGACACTCGCGTTTTGGCTCATGGACGCAGAGATGTACACCAATATGTCTACCTTGTCGCCTTTAACTCCAACCGTTGATCGCGGGTTAGCTTTACACAAGATGATTCGGTAATATTACTGTCGTGTTGTTACCGACATTCTGACTCGATAAGTATTAACAAAGCTATTGCATTCGCCCATGTCTCAATCTAGTCTTATTACGCACGGCCTTGGGGGGGAAGGCTACTTGAATTTCGAAGGGAACGAGTTCGGACACCCCGAATGGCTTGATTTCCCTCGTGCCGGGAACAATAACTCGTATCACTATGCTAGACGACAATGGAACATTGTCGATGATCACTTGTTGAGGTATAAGTATTTGAATGAGTTTGACAAAGCTATGCAGAACTTGGAAGAAGAGTGGGGTTGGCTGAGCTCTCATCAGGTATACATATATTTGATTGTTAAGATAGGGTGACTCGTTTGATCCATTTTCAGTGTCTTAATATTACTGCTCCTTTTCCATCCAAGGCTTATATCTCTCTCAAACACGAATCAGACAAGGTAATAGTCTTTGAAAGGGGAAACCTGTTGTGGATCTTCAACTTCCATCCAACGAACTCGTTCCCCGACTACAAGGTCGGAACTGAATGGGCAGGAGAGTATAGGGTTGTGCTCAACACAGATAACAAGAGATTTAATGGATTTGGCCGGATAGACGAGTCAGTGACTTATTTCACCTCCCCGGAACCGTGGAATAATCGGAAGAATTCACTTATGGTAAGGAAAAACAATTAGAAAAAGATGTTAAAGTTCGATGTGGTTAAGAAACGGATTAATGTGTTTGTCTATTTTTATAGGTCTATATTCCTTGCCGGGTTGCTTTGTTGTTGGCACACAACTAAAATTGTAACGACAAAAAAATATTTTAATCATTGATTGTTATTATAATTATTAGCAGCTTAAACCGTTAAACCACTGTCTATTTTTATCGAGTTCTTAGTTAAATATTAGCCCTTCAGATCCTAGATTTGAAAATAGGCTTCATTTGAATAAAAAATTGTCGCGTTAGACTAAAACACAAGTGGATAGATGACTCACCTCTCTCTTGTTGTTTCGGAAATTTTGGCAAATGATTCGCTACTAGCGAAAGTATCTCATCAAACTTGTCTGTTAATCCCCTATCCTCGGAATCTTCTATGATCTGATATCAGAGGACACCATTTAGCTCAAGTACTTGGAATAATGATCAAGGACACTCTTTTAAAACATACCACATAAAGTTCAACAGGTCTTTCAGGCCTTAGGTTGATTATTTGTAATTTCTCGCTCTTAGTCAATGGATATGGTTTTAGTGCTTCTAACAAATTTTTAACCTGTTCGGCTGTTTGACTTCCGACTGGCGATTGATCAGAAGCAAGGTACTGCATTATCTAATCGCAATGTATTAATTACTGGTTTACAATGCAAGTCTTTATATAAATAATTGATTCAGAGATTAATACTTTATGTAACCTCGTATTGTATCGTTTTTAGATTCTCGGCAAAGAGTACTCCAGGTTCTGCCGCCAACTGTTCGGCATGTTTTGCGCCTAATTCACGGAGAACTTCGAGAACTTCAAAGTTTGATAGTAGAGCAGATTGAGCCTCTAACACCTATTAATACATGGACTCATTGTTTAGCTCTAAGACAAAAGACATACATAATCACGCAGACTTGATAGTTTACATGCATGGTCTGGTTTGGCTGTTGAGCGAAAATGATTTCTTGCTGTGGTAAAGTTTATCTCACGTGACACATATTCACCATACTAATAATTCATACGGCACTCGGTGTTTGTTCTAAGGTCATGATTTATTTCAAAGTTGAGGCTCTAACGCAATTCAAATTCTCCAATTATGGAGTACAGTCAAAATAATCACAAGCATTAAAAGAGTAGAGCATCGCGAGTAATTGTACCTTTCGCATGACATAAAAATAACGCTTCGAAATAATGTTGGTGAATATTTGTCGGTGATTGCCTCCTGGCTAGTTCAAGAAGAGAAACTCGATTTCTGACATGAATTAACGGTATATTATTATGCAGCTAAGACTTAAATTAATAGTTTTTATCTGCTAGCATGTCGTGCCAGAAAGCGCTGATCAGCCGAGATTTGCTCTATACTTAGAAGAAGCCTTCTCTTGATAGTTGGTGTGTTAGTATGGTTCAATCTCACGCAGTTAATACGTTCTTGCTGACAATAAACCTAGAAATAATAAATCGGGCCCCAAATCTCGTCTTCTAATAGCAAGGGAAACCATTAATAAATAGTAATTCGTTGATGTATCCGTGCACATGCACTCGACTTTATTGTAATCCGTAAGTTAAGGTTATTCACAATTAGGCAAGTATCAGCAAAGCAATCATCGATTCTAAATTATTAATGAAGTCTCCGTAATTGTTCATTATTATTATGTATTCGTTGATTTGTGACAGTTTATTTCAATTAATCAGAACAATCCTATCTATCACTACGCGTCTGGTTTTTGTATCACATTTAAAGTCAATTGATATTACGGAGCAATTCAATCTGGGACTTACTACAATCGTTAATGTCATTGGCGCCGAATTATTGTTCGACAAAATGCTGAATTTGTATCTATTTGGATTACAGTAGACTATTATATTGATAATGAACCTTGTTTTATTAGATTTTGATTTGCAAATTCAAATAATTAATTATCCAACAACTATTAAATAATAAAATTTATAATATGACTATTATAAACAACTAGCTACAGCCTGTCTCAATAACCGGAATATTTTTCACATAACTTAATTACGAGTAACTCGATCGAAAACAAACAAATTCGCGTTCTGTAAAATTTTGTTTACAGTATAACGAATCTTGGTGCTTTATAAACTCGAAGCTTTTTTCTTTGCCCACAGGTAGAAACTAAAATGTCGGGTTCAATAAGAAAATCAACGCCAAACTTTATTACATTTGTGGAATAACAGAATTCATACTGGAATAAAACTACATAAGTTAACAGACATACCACTTTCAACAATTTATGATAACAATAAAAGGGGCACTAATGCTCATACTGAAAGCCGGTTAACGCGAATGTTTCTAGAAAAGTGGGTCAATACATACATAGAAATCATTCTATATCAACCCAGAATCCCCGGTTTATTAACAAGAAATTATCCGAATTTTATAATAAATCTCTGTAATCCGTAAGCCGAAGGGCAGTTGCGAAAAAATACATGTCATATAATAATAAATTTTTTGCTAATCTCGAAGATCTTTCTTGTTAATCCGCAGATTGTGTTATCCGAAGAATTTACTTGCAATTTTTTTTATCGTTAGAATCAAAGGGCCTTTTACGAATGTATCGTAACCATATTCACTTTTTCGATCTTTAGTGTCACATAGGATATTATTATTCAGTCACGAGTTCGGGCCACGTTATATAAATTGGACCCCAGAAATTTGGCCCTTATATGCGCGTCCAATTTTGCGCGTGAATCTACTCGGTTCACTTTCCTGCGAATATGAACGAACAATCGCCTGCCGACCAGAATAATAAAAACGGAGATCGTTCTGTTTGTAACATGTAAGCCTTTATACTGTGCTACGATGTGATGGAATTAGTCTGAGGAAAGCGAGACCTGCTTAACAACGTTTAATGCTTTATAGGGATTTATTAAATGGCTTGTTAGCGGGCAGCGTTGAGCACTTACAAAACTCTTTCAGTAGCATCTATGCTGTAAGATCATGTCTTCTCTGTCAATAGAAACCAACATCTTTACACTGTATGCTCACATAATATGCCAAAACTTAGACATTAGCCACGAATTTTCAAACTACACTCGAAATGACGCAATCTATGAATGCCGTAATGGAACAACTACTCGTTTCGAACACCCGTATTTGTTCGTATAATACTCGTTTTTATCAATTAGATTTTTCTATAATCATATACGTGTTAATTGGACCCTTTTTTTTTTAAGCATCAAATGTTACGCAACTAGAGCAATATGACGGAAACGAGGAATGCACGCCAATACCGCTTACCATTACTGTATCCAACTTGAGCAATCTACCCATCAAAGATGCAGCATTTGACATTGTTTTTCAAAAAAAAGACAATGCGGAAGTAAGAGATTAGTCAATTTAATCTGTCACTAGCGTTACGATGCAAGGTTTTCTAATTTGCCAAAAGCAGAATTTCAATGCAATTTGCCCTACTTACATGGGTTTAGACCGCATACGTAAACATAAGCCATGCTGAATCATTTCAAAAGGGATTACGCAAAAACTCAAGGTAAATAACTTTAATTTCTAGATCATGGTATTGTACAAGCATACAATAGGTTTGTTCCACTATCTAATGTAGGGAAGAGCGAAGAATGGAATCACCAATATTTGAACCAATGGCACGATGTAATATTCCACCACAGACACAAATTATTGAAAAGTTAATATTGCTGCCGATGCAAATTGCGCAAGTATGTATCAAGTATATTGATTAACAAGCGGCATCGTGTTTGATTAAACTTTGCCTTTTCTCCCGTAACATACTAGCTTAATTGTAAAGTAACTGTAACATTCGCAAGTCCTGGCACAGGAAAAATACTCTATGTAGAGCACACTTTTGGCATTTATATAATTGATCAGGTACATCAATAAACTATGCGCGAATGGGACGTTGATCATCGAGTAGATTATAACTGATATCTTTTCCATCACAGTGTAGGAAGCAGGTACAAAAAGCTCTACCGGCACAGGAGTTTGATTATACGTGTTCAGTGTCTTTGCCAACATCTCTGCTTCGACAACTATGGAATGTTCATCCATGTGATGGCATAGATGAGAGTACAGTTTTCGAGCTCGTAGCAAAAGAGGTGCGTTTGCAACTGGCTATTTTTTCAAGAGTATTTTTGTAATAATACGTTAACGTCTTCAACAGTATGCAGAAGTTACCAGGGTGTTTATTCAGATCTGCAGCTGGAGCCAAAATAAGGCTATTGCACATTGCCAGATTATGGTTCATGGAAGCCAGGAGATTTTTACCAAGATCAAGAAAGAGTTGAGCGTACTATGTGAAACGCAAGAGAATCTGATCGACTAGTAGAAGTTGAAGATGAGAAAATAAAGATTCTTATCCATGTAATGTAAAGTACCAATAATCAGTGCTATCGTTTTAGGACCCCTGAGATTTTGATCATCCAATTAGAAATTTATGATGGGTACCAAATGAATTATAAATAAAGAATGCTCTTCTCATTCGTATTAAATATGTCGTCCAAAGCACAAAGTGTTATACAGTTTATCGTAGAGCGATTTGAAAATTTAAATAGACAACGACGTTTTTCTTTAAAGCCACTTATAATAGGCATCAGTGGAATTCAAGGTTGTGGTAAGTCATTGAGGTGGAGGACTTGGGAGGTTTATTTGCACACTCACATTTATCTACAAAACATGTCAAGGCAAAACAACACTAGTCTCTAACGTTGTCAGAAAACTCGATCAAGACCACAATTTGGTGGCCGTTTCATTCTCAGCGGATGATTTTGTTCATACGTATGAGAAGCAAGTACAAATAAAATTAAACAACTCGCAGAATCGTCTTCTTGAGAAGCGTGGACTACCAGGCACACATGATGTAGCTTTCTGCAGAGACACATTTGCAGCATTATGTAAAGCTCAGTATGAATATGCTACCCGTATTGGAGAAACAGAAAAGGAAGCAAGTCCCGTACTTGTTCCAAAATATGACAAGTCATGTTACAACGGAAAAGGGGATCGCGTTCCCGAAGATCAGTGGCAAAGGATATTACCACCCATTGATTGTATACTATTTGATGGGTGGTTTCTTGGGTTTAAGCATTTGCCTGATGAGGTTTTAAGCAGAATATACAACGATGCGTTACGCCGGCCAAATGGAGAAGAAAAACCCTTATTCTTGTCTCATGCGTTATCACATCTATTAACAATCAATAACAATTTGAAAGAATACGAAACAAGTTTGTATCCATTCATTGACATATTCATTCATATCGACACAGAGGATATTAATGTTGTTTATAAATGGCGTCTTGAGCAAGAACACAGAATGATTGCAAAAGGGATGACTGGGATGACGGATATAGAAGTAAAGGAATTTGTGAATCGATATATGCCAGCATATGAGTTGTACCTTCCAAAATTACGAGAAAATAGTTTTTTTGAGCAAAATGGTCACAGTTTTGAAGATATCTCTGGAAGACATTTGAGGTTACTGATTGATGAAAACCGGGATAGAATTTCAGAAGTAATCTTATGAAAAGGTTCAATCATTAGTAGGTGTCGTGGTTTAATCAATCATGATTTTATGATTGACTCTCACATAATAATGCTCGGAGATATGGTTTACATATTCTACTTTAGTTCAGACACAGATTATGGTTGTAATTTAATTGTCGCAGATGTTCGTGATCATAATAATACTTTACAATATAAATAATATTAATATCAGCTGCATTGTGTCTGACACTATTGTTCAAAAGCAGAGTATTTGGCGATAGATATAATATATAAACATATAAATAACAATAAGGCGAATTTTTATGTGTTATATGTTCCAACAACAGTCGTTGGATATAAAAATAATTAGCTTTAAAAGAAAGAAAAACAACACCCAACTGAATTCCACTGCATTAAATTTCAACTCAATAGAGATAAATACACATCCTCATACTCTCCAACCCTTGTTTTATACAAACTTCTCTCCGTTCTCTAATACTTTAACTAATCCAGCAATTACTTTAGCCATGCCATCTCCCAATAAACCTCCTTTTGTTCCGGGAGCGCCAGTCTGTTCATGTTCTGCCTTCATGGCCTCATCGATAAGTGTTGGTATCTTCAAGAAGATTTTCGCCAGTTGTAGACTTAAACGGAGACGACCAAAAACATCAAAGTACGAGAGAGCACGTAGCTCTTGTTGGATGTCGTAAAGGGTGATTAGCTCATATTGGACTATTTTTATGTATTTCTTGCCGGCTGGTATAAAGATTAGTATAGTTATGATTAGTCTTAATGTTATATGTCATTAACATTACAATCACTAATGCCTGTCAATAATTACCTAAAAGCAGTTCTCTTATTCGCCCGAATACGTGTTCCATATTTTCAATCCAATCATCTCCAAGATTGAGATTCGGATTCCCCTCATTCAAGGCATCTACGAGCAAATAACGTCAGTCAGTTGCCGTAAACTTTCCTCATATCATTCCCAGACGAGCTCGATTGACACTTACTAACTAGTGCTCTAATCATCTCAAAGTCACCATCCATGAATTCCAGGAACAACTGGTATAAGACTCCATGCAGCGTCTCGTCACCCATTCCATTCACCAAGCTCAAGTCGCTACATCCTGATATATCATAAGCACGTCGTGTTGATGGCTTGTTAAGCGTTTCGTATGCATAGGCCAATTCTGGAGGAACGGATAAAGAATTTGATGTGAGTATGAATAATTGAAATTTCTTATAGTACAATCAGCCATTTGGTTATATTCAAATCCCCCCCAATAGTTATGAAATGACTGTCAGGGAAACGGACCTTCCCCCCCTGCCCCCCCCTCCTCCCCCCTCCTTTCACCTCTCTTCGCCCCAAACAGTAAAATGATTTTTTTACATACTTTGAAATGCTTCCGTTGCTTTTGGATATTCTGGGAATTTGTCCGGATGACAAATGCGAGATCTCTATATTCGGTAACATATTCAGATACAAATCAGTAAGCTTACTTGTAAATCACATATCCAATACATTCTCATGCACTCACGCACCGAGATGTAAGCCTTCCTCAAGTCTTCTTGCACGGCAGTTCGTTCGACGCCGAGAATGGTGTATAGATTTGTCTCTCTACATATCTCATCAACCACCTTGTACCTAGTACCACTGTCTATTGGTCGTCTAACTGAAGCATTTTCATCTTCATTGTCTATAGGGTTGGTAGCATCGTGAGATTGCGAGGGCGGAGACCCAAAAACGGGTTGTGTTGAAGGGGACATTGGAGGTTTGTGCTTGTGTTGCTTGTTTGTAGAAGCGTGCTTGTTATCGGCGGGCTTCTTTGAATGTTTGTTGTGGTTGGTATGTGTTTGGTTTTGGGTCTCTTGCGCAGGAGGCTTGGGATTAAAGTAGTTGTATATAAACATTAGGCGACCACAATGAGCAAGAGAGAGAGAGAAATGAGTTGTTAGTGTCCACTAGTCATTAGTGTAAATAATGTGCAAACAGTGAGGTAGGATGATAACATCAAAGCACCAGGAGAGTGGCTGGTGATATTTAAGTAGTAAAATACCACATACCACTAAATATACGGGACAATTCAAGTTTAATCGAGTTTGCGAATAAAAAACAACCAACTTCCAAGTCAATTAGAATTTTGGCTATTCCAGAGACTTTTGTCGACCTCTTTTACGTTTGTAGAATACGCGTTGGTGAGTTTGATGGCCCTTAAATGATGGATATGCGCTGGTGCTTGGTATATCGAGTGTTTTGAATTCACATGTTAGTTTCTGCATGTACCTCACTTTTTCACGTGACGTCAGCCCTGTATTTGCATATTTGCATATTGCATACCATCTCGTTAGGCAACAAGATCTTAGCAAATCCTATCTAATTCTAGAAACAAGGTACGGTTTATAACAAGGCCATTTCGGATCATGGATAAACATAGAAAGCTCCCTTTAACCGGTATGTAATTATGTATTATACTAGTTTTCTTTTCTTATAAACAGCACTTGACGTTTTAGATTCGAGTCTCACAAAATCCTCAGCCCTCCCCCCCAACTGATAATAGTCGGGTGTTTCGAGGAGCGGCTACAAAATTAAAATCTCTCACCCCAATGAGCTAACCAACAAAATGCTGCCTTATTAAAATCGTACAACCTGAGGAATAATACAGTGGGTAGAGTTAACTATGAGCGTTGCATTTTTATTTATTATTGCCTTTAACAGTTCCCTCGAAAGTAATGGCGGAGTAATATTATTCAAAATCTGTATATTCTAAAAATGTAGCGTATTATTCAATAATGCAGGTCGTTAGCGGAAACTTTTCCTTTGGAACGAGTCCATTTTAAACATTAAAAATATTTGAACATTTTACCCCCTTAATAACAACTGATTAAATATAACCGCAATTAGATAACTTGCTATAAAAGGCATGGCAGTTGTCTGATTAAAAATCAACTTTTTTTTTAAAAAAAAAGCTTTTAGGCTCTTTGCGGCACCAGTCACTCAAACAGCTGCGCTTAAAATTAGAGTAAAAGCGTATTATATTAGAAAAAAGTACCCCGCCATTGACTGTAATTACGTTACGCGTATAACAGATTATGGTATGTAAATAGACTGTAGTTTAAACCTTTGCTTTCGGCAATGCTTGGATTTAAAATTTCATCAGAAATGTGGTAAATAACAGGGGCTGCATCTATTTAAATCTGAAAACGCGTCTGTTTGATAGACGCTCAAGTCGCAAGGATTGAATTTTATACATTTTGATGCTATTTGCATTTGTACTCAAGACAAATTCATATTATAATGCAATTTGTAATCTAAAAATTGGTCTCATTGCAGACACGTAATACTCACACGCTTTGCATATAACAAATTAAAATGTACGGATCAAATATCATGTCCTACGTTAATAATACCGACTCTTAAGATGACGGCTAGTTGTCTGAAAGTCGAAGTATGCGCGAACTATTACTTTGATACCAGCGAAAGACTTAGGCATCACTTAAAGATGATGTAACAACACAACGTTCTACATGATTTGGTTTGTTTCGTATGATCTTATGGACGTGTTGAACGTCGATTAACTTTAATCTTTATGTGCTTTTCCTACCTACTTTTAAACAATCAGCGTGTTGAACGCTTTTATAGAAAAGTCTAAATACAAACGACGTGTTGAACGTCAAATTTTAGTACAACGCAACCTGTTGAATGTTGCAATTAAGTTTTCGAATTAAATAAATCTGAGGATCAGTTGAATTATCCCCAATTATAATTACAAGAAAAAATTGAATATCGCTGTCTTGTTGAAATACATCGATTATGAAAGCACTAGGAGTATTCGGAAGCTACGTAAGATACCTTAGTAGCGATAATGTTCAGGCTATAAATAAATAGATACACAAAGAATTAGTATAGAACCTCTTTAGAATACGCTTTAAGCATCCGCCAGATCACCCCTTTTTTCATACCTTGAATGGCCCCGCCTTGTTAATACCTAAATACTTCTCTTGTTCGTCGCTCAAGATCGTCAATTTCACACGCAACTTGTCCAGATGTAGCCTAGCCACTTCCTCGTCCAATTTTTTGGGTAACATATGGACTCCGAGAGGATAACTCTTATAATCTGTCCATAGGGCAATTTGGGCAAGTACCTGATTCGTGAAACTATTGCTCATTACGAAACTTGGATGCCCTGTTGCGCATCCCAAATTAACCAATCGTCCCTGTGCAAGAAGAATGACATGGTTTCCACCTTTAACCTTGTATCGGTCGACTTGTGGTTTGATGTTTTCATGATATTCGGAATTGGCCTTGAGCCAGGCAGCATCAATCTCCACATCAAAGTGGCCTATGTTGCAGACTATGCTGTCTTCGGGCATTTTAACAAAATGTTTGCCGGTTATGATGTCTCTGTTGCCGGTTGCGGTTACGAAAATGTTACCCGCTGAACAGGCCTCTTCCATTGTTGTTACCTGATAACCTGGGGAACATCAAAAGAGAAAAGTTATATCCAACAGTTGGTACAGTAGCAAAGCAATAAACATCTCCAACTTGATTCCACTCTTGTCTCTCGAGTTTTTCCTACCTTCCATAGCAGCCTGTAAGGCATTAATAGGGTCGATTTCCGTTATTATAACTCTTGCACCCATTCCTCTTAATGCAACTGCGCACCCCTTTCCTACATCTCCATATCCAGCAACGACAGCGACCTTTCCGGCAATCTGCACATCGGTTGCTCTCTTGATTCCATCAATCAAACTTTCTCGACATCCGTAGAGATTATCGAATTTCGACTTTGTGACAGAGTCATTGACATTTATTGCAGGAACCTTGAGTTTACCCTCCTTGAGCATTTGATACAAATGATGTACTCCAGTTGTTGTCTCTTCCGATAATCCTCTGAGTTCAGCAAGATATTGAGGATATTTATCGTGCACCAACGCAGTTAAATCCCCACCGTCGTCAAGAATCAGATTCAAGGGCTTTCCATCCTTGAAAGCAGACAAAGTCTGCTCAATACACCAGGTGTATTCGTCTTCCGTCTCGCCCTTCCACGCAAATACTGGCACTCCAGTCTCAGCAATAGCAGCCGCAGCATGGTCCTGAGTGGAAAAAATATTACACGAACTCCAAGTGACTTCTGCTCCAAGAGCGAGGAGCGTTTCTATGAGGACAGCGGTTTGGATGGTCATGTGCAAACAGCCAGCAATACGCGCACCAGTTAGTGGTTTTGATAACCCGTACTTTGCGCGGAGGGCCATGAGACCGGGCATTTCATTTTCTGCTAGACGTATTTCTTTTCTGCCCCACGCGGCGAGAGAGATATCTGCAACCTTATATTGTGGCATTTTTCTTTCCTTTGGGGGGTTTTTTTTTTTGGTTTTTCTTCGAAAGTGTAAAGAAGAATAAAAAATTTTAGGATATTTGACTGGGGTATAAAAGCAAAATTTACGTGTAACGGCAATTATGGAATAGGTCTATTCTAATTTGTCGCGCTGCCAATCAGGGGCTGTCGTACCTCGATCGCGGGTGGGGGGAACTCGCTTTGGCATAATATTAGTAATATTAATGTTAATGATATTCATTGTAAACCCCCTTAACTTTAACTCTTTTCCGTAATACAACGATACATTTCGATCATTTGAAGTGTTTTCAGGGGGTTATAATCATTAATATTAATTTTGTCAAGTAAATAAATCATGCAAGCTAATTAATACAATGACACATACCAAGCAATATCACACAAGTTTGTGGATCTAGACGCGTTACGCTCTGGCACAACAAAATTACGGAAATCTAATTCGAATACACGACATAAAATAACAGTAAACAAAAAAAACCCCCGGTAAATTAAGTATCAGTTTTTTTTGGTAAGCACAAGTAATAGTAAAGTACCGAAGTAATTGCATGAGAAGAATCTAAGGCCATTACCTATTTCTTTAGCTACTCTGCTGTTAATTCTCGGTTTTCACTATCTTTGCAGTTCAGCTTGCATATTTTTCCTTTGGTTAATCCAACACCGAAGATATTTAAATGTTTTTTGTCCGTAGAGCTGTTCTTGTAAATATTGTGGAGCAACAACGGCTTTTCCTTGCCAGGTTTTGAATCTCATAAAAATATTGGTTTTATCTCTGCTTTTTATCATAGTTGGTTCAATATCCGGCGAGTAAATACTGTTTGTTGACGGTTTTGTTATTGTCAATGTTGTGCCTCAGTTGAGGACCTGTCTCAGTTCTGGACCGAGTGTCTGGATTCGGAACTGAAACAGGTCCCAAACTCAGACACAACTACTGAACTATACCAGATTAAACTCTGGAAATTATATCCATGTGCAGATTACATCTCACCTTGGAGTGTATAGTTTTTTGGCACAAGTACGTGATTGTGGAATGAAGGATGCCGTTTGAGGTAAATTAATTCCTGAGAATGTCTCACACTGTGTATAATAAACTTACCATGTCAATTATTATTTTATCTGAAGATTGAAGTTTACAAGTTTACCGTGAAATATCAGCATTAGGTGATCTCTCTTCGAGGGTTATACAATGAGAGAATCCCCCTGGCTTTACTAACCAATTTTGCGGCAACCCCTGGAATCATGGATTTCTGATATAACATGTAGATGATTACACGATTTCTCGCAAAACGAACGTTTGATCAAATAGCTAACATGGCTGGAAATTAAACAAATATAACTGATGACGTTTTGGATCATTAATATTAATTGCATTTTAGACAACGCTGTGGTAGAATGTGAATAATACTGGCAATCATTGAAATAAATCTTAAACTTTTACTTGAAATTATAATATGCTTAATAGGATTATTTCTATATAAGAAATATAAATATGAAACTAATTTACATTAAATCTACTCACAATTACAGCACAATTAGAAGCATTAAAAAAACCAGGGTGATACCAAAATTCTCGAGGAATATCTAGATAAAGAAAAAATCACTTATAAAATTTATCAAAAAGAAAGAACAATTAACCCCAGCACGTCTGTATTGTAATAGCCTCCTTATTGTGCATGCTTTTTCTGATAATAAGAAGGAATAGAGATGGCAAATTAGATTAATTATAAACAATGGAGCCAGAACAATTGAATTTGGAATATGTTAATTCTGACGGAGAAGTCTCACTTCAAATATTCAAATATCACATGCATAATACGAACGCAGGTCAGAAATTTATTATTACTGTACTATGACATTACGATTAATGTGACAAATTCAAATAAAAGCTTGACGTTTACCCTTAGGAGTGAAATAAGTTTTCCTAATAAACTTTGTTTTAAAATGCTTTGCTTTGACTTTAGATTCCACACCGTTGTGAAATATCTTGTTGTAGGCATGATTGTATTTTTTTGGATCCGGAAAGAGGTTTGCTTTTCGAACAATATTTTCCTAAGCCAAAAATGATATCATTATAAATGCCCATTTAATACTAACGACAAAAGTTGATGTCTTACTTTGAAGAAGAATAGTGCTTCAAGTGCATTTCGGAGACACTTAATATTCGACAGTTGTGCAGGAAAGCTGAAATGAGATCCCTCAAGGCCAAAGTAGAGACCATCGTCTAGAAGGTCAATGCCGATTATCTGACCATGCAGGCCTTTATTATTATGTGACAATCAAATATCAATTATATATCATTTTCAATATGCAAACATAATTAATAGGAAAAACTGACCAGCAAACTGTATACCCAAGATGGTTGAATCTTTTACTGTCTCGTCCGATAGATCTTCTTCAAGAAATCTATCAAGTATGGTTTTCGCAGTTCTCAGACATTTTGAGCGGTCACGAATTGCCCTGACAGGTGTGGGCGCCTTGGTGCACTCGCAATGACTTAGTTCAATATCTTTGTATTTGTGAACTATCCTTATGTCAATCTTTCGCCGTCTTTCAACAGATAAAGTTTCTCCCCTGCATTACAAACACATGCTATGTATTAAGTCATTGTTCATTACTACTGTAGTATAGACAATATGGAGTAATCTTACCAATGAAGCTTCAAGATATCCAAGACATCATTGAAGACATCATTAAGGATCGGGGCTGTCATATTTATCGCATACTCCATTTCACTTAGATCCATTTCCTTTCCAGTTTCTTCCACGAAAATGTGTGGATTGTCAAGGAATTTGTCAATCCTAACAAAAATTTAGTAGTGTCAGTGCTTTGTCAGTCGACATAATAATAATAATAAGGAAAATAAATAATCAAAAAAGTACACATGGTAATAGGTAGTTGCAATTTGTTGAACCATCTGGGGTTTCTTCTTAGATCTTATCTTGAACAAATAGTCTCGTGCATCAACATAGTGATATGATCCACACATCTAAGAGTGAAAAAGTGCTTAAGCAATGGGGATAACACAGTATGTGAAAGAGTCTATGAATGTTTACTTACCTCTTCAACAGTATCAATGATAGTCTTGATTTCTCCATCAAAAGTATTAGGGATCATATTGACTTTATCATATACGTTTTTCTTTAACCTACTCCATTCATCCCCAAACCATGAAAACATTCCTCCTTGATATTCTGAGGACAAATCCACAATTGAAGAGAACCCTAAACTATATTTCATGTTAGCAACTCGTTTCATGCTTACTATATTAATCATATGTAAAAGTCTAACCGAACAACACTCATTATAAATGGTGTTTGCTCCTTCCTGCTTTTTTTAGAGACTGATTCTGCCAATCTAGTAGTATTTTGTCTGATTATGTCAATGACTTGGCGACCATCCTCCAAGGTCCAACCAGATCCTTTATGAGCATTTACATATTCATCAAAAGAGGTTGTTTCAGGGTCTTTTATATGCTCATCAATTAATATTAAATCATCTTCACTGTCTTCATCATAGTCAATTTCTGCAGATAAATCCTTGCTATCATCTTCATTGTCTGATATGAATGGAGCAAAAGGCTTAGTATTAGTATTAGGTCCATTGTCTTGATTATAGAAACCTTATATCAGTTGAAAACACGTATTAATCCATCACTTTGTGTTGTTTATTAATATACCATATGTTTGACCTGATCTACATTGTCGTTTGCATGAGCAATTACATTCTACTTGAGAAGGTGGAATGACAGCAACCAAATAATCATCCATTGTCAGTTGTAAATCTTTACCATTGTCCTAAAGATTGAAATAATTTGGGTTCTGATTCTCAACTTTTGCGTAAAAGTTGCTTTCTTACAAATAAAATGCAAAAAAACTTACATTTTGTGAAGCATAATCTTCACGTTTCTTGTTGCTGTCAGATTTGTAGGTTTGGAAAGATAAGCACTCAGTAGAATGCATCCTTTTTGAAGGAGGAGGTTTACTGTAAAGATCTAAGACTTTTTCTCTTTCAGAATCTAGTGAAGTAGACACTAGTTTCAAGGCAGTCCTATATGCTTTACGTTTTAGTGCAACCTAGATTGGTATATGGTAATAAAAATTTAATTCCATAATTAGATGACGAAAAATAGGCGAGGTTAATCAGCCCATGTAATAGGATATGAATTAAGGAACTCACGCGTTCTTCTTGGAGCTTGTTATTTTCGAACATTTCCTTCCAAAAATAGGTGACCTGATCATTATTGTAACAGCTATCGGCTAATAGAAAGAAAAGATCATTTAAGCATCTGCCATCAACCCACACGGCGCTGGGGATGCAGTCCATTTCACGTAACGGAATGATTGGTGTATTTAATTAAACGAAGCCTACCTGGTTTTAATATTTTGGCTGCCGCGCGTTGTGGAACAACTGGAACTTCTTTATTTGCAATGTCCTTGACAGTACTAATAAACCTTTTCTTCCAAACCCTGTTGGCTTTAATAAGGTCACGGTCGTATAAAGTATGGCTGATGGGCTTCACCACCTTCTCGAGAAAATCAGAGTATGACCACAAGTTTGGGCTGGTTTCTTCAAAGTAGGCTCCGATGGCATCTGTCAGAATGGAGTCAGCGGGAATCGAACGACTAACTCTATTAACTGTGTCACTTACCACTGAATTCGTATGACATGTGTATATCCCGTAGGCAATGAAAGAATGACAAGACGCGTAGTTTTGATCCTGATCCGCAAAAGGATGGATCCCATGAGTATTAGCCACACAAGCCTCAACGTATTATTGATTACTAACACGGGCAATGTTAATACTGTACACACGAAAAGGCTAAGTAAACCTCATGTGACAGAATCTCAAGTTTATGATGAGGTATGTACAAACTAACCATCTCGTCAAAAAGGCCAGTCTCTGAGTTCTAGGCGGACGCCAAGTCGATGTTGCGTTCTGTTTTTTCTCAACTATCAATTCGATGGTGCAAACCAGTTCTCGGGATAAATTAGATAAAATTCTTCAACACTAATAACGGATCACAACGCATATGTGTAACCATCAGCTGACTATCACTATCATAATGTCGACTTTTATGATTGGTAATTAATTATACCTGACAACAAAATACAAATATGGTGCGAAGAGGGTATTAATTTGGTTAGCGTCATGCAACAAAAGACGGACCGTTCTTATAATTTAATAAAAAAAATAATAAAAATAAAAAAATTTAAATAATCGATTTCGATTTCAATTTCGATTTCAGGTTCAATTCGATATCGACGACAGGCGTTTATATATGTTTCAAAAATCGATAAATTTTAGTGAAACACTCCAGAAATAGGCATCACCTTATCAATGCACAACGTGATTCTCGGATGGATAACATGATTACCAGTTATTACGCCACTCGTATTATGTATTCTCATCGTAATGACCTTCCTCGAAAGACACAATTCTTTTATTTTATTGGATGGATAAATAATCACACGTTACTTGTGTGGGAGTTAAACCGGCAACACAACATCTGACCTAACGTGATGTAACGATTATGGGTGAATCATGATCATCAATTGTTCATCGTAATCACCTTATCAAAGCAATATGATCTTTAAATAAATTGCTTAATGCTATTGGGGTAAGTAAAATAGTCATCTAATAAACTTGCTACGCTTGTATTATGTGTTCAATTTTTGCTCCCATTACTATGGAGAACGTTACACTCGAATGATCTGCGATCTTACCGATGTCTATTAGTATTAGGTGTACATTATTTACTATTCAAAAAACCTATAAAAATCACCACTTTTCATTCTTCCTCTCCCATTAAGAAAAAAGAATCATCTCTTATATTATCATTCAAAAATCATAATCATATGCCTTTCCATTCTTATTGTTATTCAACCAATTATTCAACAATCACATATACACATAATAATATACTTTTTCATCTTCTCATACAATTATGATTGCAACGTTACGGCTATTTTATACGTACTTTCAGTATCGGAAGAAAATCTTAATAATGTTGTCTTGCAAAAAGGCACCGCAATTTCTCGTATCGATAGCGAT
>CAJVPI010000278.1:0-36973 GCA_910592345.1 Paraglomus brasilianum
GGTGGAAATAAAGTATTTGGGTGTGATGGGTGTGGACTTCAGATTAATAGAGATCCAAATGGCGCCCGGGGAATTTTTCTCCGGGCATTGCTTGATGGAGCCTTAGTTCTGTAACATAATTATGCCAATTGATTGATTATAGTTGACTATTTTTAGCTATAGTTGATCGATTCAATCCATCCGCTGAGAATATAATAACAAGTGACTATATCCTTACCTCGTAGAATTATCAATGCTACTACAAACTAGGACATTTTTCCTTGCCGAGTGCCGACGCTTGCTTGTTCAATCAGAAAAGATTAACTAATATCTGTCATTTTCAGTATCTTTTCTTTCATTATTTGGTTCCAACGTAAAAGCAAAAACGTTGCGCTGTTTCGAACCATACTAAGTGGGCTGCACATAGAAACTGCCGATGATTCGACTCTGTATGCAAGTTAATGCTTGTGATATTTTGTAGGCTTGATGCTACCCTACTATGTCAATAAACCGCCAGCACTTTGATAATGTAATAATTCGACGACCAGAACACACGTGTCCGTTATTACGTCGCAACAGTTAGGTGAATGGTCCATTCTGCCATACACAAACAAAAGAGTGTCCCTGAGAAAATTCCATTGGACATCCCGAAATTAAAGTTCCCCAATTTTGGCAGAAGTCTCACAATATCATTCCACCAACCTGATTGGTGAGCATCGCATATATTTCACTTCACAAATTTAGTTGTGTTCCATGTTTGGATTATTATTAAAGAGACTATCCAAACTCTTAAACCACGCATAAGTCATACTTGTTTCAAATTTTATTGGTCGTTTCTAGCTTAACTCGCACATGTTTATACTTTGATTTGTTCCTGCTGAATTTTAGTGGCAAAGATCGTCAAATATCTGACATACTCAACTCTGAAAACTTGATATCTTTCATTTGTACCCATATTTCTTTCTCTAAACTTTTAAACAATAATCAATAAGCCATGGCTCACGTAAGTCTTTCTATAACGCCTTGGGAGTCAATGAGAATATGGAACATACAATAGTTCTTATTTCACGCTAATATCCGTTCAATTCTTTTGTCCTTAGAGATTGGGAGGCCGTAGAAAAAATGTCAAAAAGGGATTTCAATTTACTCTTATGGTTGTTGGTAAGCAAGTACATCCATCTTTTGTAATCCGTGTGGTTGGAAGTTGTTCCTTTCGCTATGTGGCGTCCAGATGAGCAGACATGAACAACCAGCTGGTCACGAAACAACTGCTCATACTGTAGCAAGCACTTTTCGGCTGCTTTTTATCAACCAGGAGTTTTAGACCCGGTTTCGAGCCTAACAACTCATTGTTTATGCAGTCGTCTAATATGAATAAGTTGTCTAATTGTACATTATTATATGTTTAGGTGCGTCTGGGACAGGCCGCACGACTTTCGTCAACACTTTGTGCGGGAGTGAGGTGCTACCCAAAAAAGTATGTGACAATCCCGAGAAAGCACATAACGAAGAAGGCATTCGCATCACACCAAAGACTGTTGGTAAGTTTGTGAATTTGTACAACTCTACGTCATGGCGTGTTGGGCTAACTTTTTATCGCAATTCGTAGAATTGGATGAGGATGGAGTCAGAATTGCTTTAACCATTGTAGACACTCCCGGCTTTGGTGACAACATAGACAATGAATTTTGGTAAGCGGTTTTTGCTGAATTTCACAACATTTGAAACCGAATGATCGCCCTCTTAACCTGCAATATCTATCGAAAGTTTTCAAGAGATTATGGGATATTTAGAGAGACAATACGATGATATCCTTGCTGAAGAGTCGCGCATTAAAAGAAACCCTCGTTTTAGAGATAATCGAGTGCATGCGCTTCTTTATTTCATTGCCCCAACAGGCCACTCGTAAGTGCATGGATATACCACTTGTATTAATTTAATTAGTCAATAATTTTTTATAGTGAGAATTAACTTTTGTCTTAAATAGCTTACGTGAGATCGACATCGAGCTAATGAAGCGCTTGAGCCCTCGTGTTAATGTTATTCCCGTTATTGGTAAAGCAGACACACTAACACCAAGCGAACTTCAAGAATTCAAGAAAAGGGTATGTTGAATCTTTGTATAACGAGTCTGCAAATCACCCATATTAAGTAATTCTATCGTTAAAAGATTATGGAAGATATCGATCATTACAAGATTCCGATATATAACTTTCCATACGACGTGGAAGAAGATGATGAAGAGACCGTAGAGGAAAACAGTGAATTACGGGTATGAAACAGAGGCAGACTGTTCTTCATTGTGTTTATTTTTAGATCCGATTAATAATAAATTTTTGTTGTAGGAACTTTTGCCGTTCGCTATTATTGGAAGCGACGAAGAAATTATGGTGAACGGAAGGGCCGTTCGAGGACGCCAGTATCCTTGGGGTGTAGTCGAAGGTAAATTGGGCCGTTTATTTCTCGGACACCATCAACCTTCTGCTAAGCATACTATTTCTATCTTTAGTTGAAAATCCTCAACATTCCGACTTTGGCAAACTGCGATCTGCTCTTTTGAGGTATCTATTCTTTGGATTAAACTGTTAGTCGAAAAACGTCATCGCTTATCGCTAATTCTCTGCCTATCTATCAGTTCTCACCTGCAAGACTTGAAGGAAATTACCCACGACTTCTTATATGAGAATTATCGTACTGAGAAGCTTAGCCGAAGTGTTGATCACGCTACCGAGTAAGCTATTATGCATATTCAGCAAATAATGTCAGTTTCTGGAGACAGTACTCACACATTTTATTTTATGCAGAGATAATAGCATTTTACCAGAGGATTTGGCCACCCAAAGCGTGCGATTGAAGGAAGAGCAACTGAAGAGAGAAGAAGAGAAGGTAAGATACTCTTTGTTTATTAACAAAATTTGACAGTGATTTTTTAAACGTCTTCTTATAATCTTGACATTATAAACAGCTGAGAGAAATTGAACTGAAGGTTCAGAGAGAAATTACTGAAAAGAGACAAGAACTGTTGGCAAAGGAAGAAGCTTTGAGAAGTCTGGAAGCTCGATTGGCACAAGCCCAAGAAGCTAATTCTAGTTAACTTAATTTTTTTAGTAACTATATTTGTTAACCCAATTATTTATAAACGAAATTAATAATTTGGCCGCAACGCTTTTGGTTAATTTATTCAGTTTTTGACTAATATCAGTTGGTCTAGCAATATCGAAGTATTGACGACCGGGTCACATTTTCGTAGAACGTATTTAGAGCTTAATAAATAGACACATCTATCTTGATATTAACAATAGTCGTAATATTTTATTTAATATTGGAATGAATGGTTAGAATGACTAAGTAAAAATTCAACTTGCATGTTTTTCGCATGCTAATGTTGATTTCGGATAGCTAAGACAATGAAAATGGCACAGCGAGTGAGGAAAAAATATGTGCAAATAGAGGCCGACTTTTGTTATCGGACGGAATTTATATAGCTAGTGTACGAACTTATGCCACAAATTTGTCGTATCCTAGCCATATACATAGTAATAGTCATAAATAATAACAGATATTCCTGCGTTATTTCAACAAGCGTTATCAGAACGTCCTTGCTGAAAGGGTAATAATCATGGCACATATCGTTCATAGGTTAACATCTCAGCTTAATACAGTTTACTTATCAGTGATACTTCGACCTTTCTTTAGTAACCCATAACAGCAGGAATATGCTAAACGCAGATCACGAAATTTAATTTTACATATCGTACTCTATCAGGACTTATAACATCAGTGCCTTAATTGACGCAATTATCGTGATCCCCATTTGCGAACCACAAGCAAAACCTGATCTTAAGTTAGATAAAGTCACTATCGAGTAGGTAATGGAAAACGATTGTCTAGCGATACGAAGATATTAGTATCGCTACGTACTTAGACGTGACCATATACTTGCTTAAATTGATCTAATGACATTATTTCGAGCTAGAAATACGTAATTAAGGTTTTTATCAGTTACGTTTTCCACATAAGCGAACATTAGACTTTATGATACTCACCCCTAACTTTTCAAAAACTCCGTTTTTCTGAACGTCAAGTATAATAAAATGTCGAAACTCGTAATGATAAAATAAATGCATTCGCATCATTGACCAGTGTAAAATTTCAGATGGATTACAATGAATTATTGGCTATATCAAATAGTTGAACAAAACAATATCAATACAACAATTCTTTGTCAAAACAAATACTTGGAGTAATATTTACCTCCCAAACCTCATTCGGTGCGAATACTTCAACTCTCTTACTGTTTATAGCATTTTGTAATTTGGTGAGTGCATCCTGAATCCTACATATAATACAAGATGTCAAATAATTAGTGCCATGTAATATATTTGAAAAAATAATGTTTCCGACTGATATGTTCACAATATTCTAATAACTTCGAGAAAATCTGTCATGTTCCAATTGTACACTCAGACGATCGACCAGTTGATGCCTTATTCATTCATCAGATTGGTCTTTCATCTAGGAAGAACCCATTCTCAGTCAAACATCCGTTGATCGAGGAGAGCCTTGGAAACACATTTTCGACAATCTCGATGTTATTAAATCGCCCGCGAATGTCGGTAACCGGCAAATGAAAGTTCGGATAGCCCTTCGCGAACGACCCAATAACATTACTCAAAGCAATTCACGATTTAATCTCAAGAGTTTAACCAACCTGTTCCGACTGTGGACATCCGAAACATTATCGATTATCTCTCGAAGATGTCTGAATGTGTCGGAATGGATTTTAAACAACCATAAAGCGGTCGGTGACGTTTTTTTCTGGTGATTTATATGTCCTAGAACTGTATCGATAACTCCATCCTCCATACACAGTATCTGCGAGGATACGGTTATGATGCCACCTAAGAATTTTATCATTAGCAAATCATAAATAATACAAGCAAATATCTCGACTGCATTACTTGTAACTAATATACACCTGCACGATAGACTTCTTTCGGAATGGGTGATGCCCAAGGATCTTCTCCATAGCCAAACAAATATATTCTGACCTTATTCCGCTTCAATTTATCTAAGTGCGGTATGGTCATCATTTGCCGCACAAAAATGCGGTGAATCTGCAAATAATCTGTTAGACGTTTGTTATGTTAACTGCGACGCGGATATAGCACAATACTCACCAGTACAATTGATACGTCATGGCAGTTGTTCCAATGTTCGTATGTCCCACCTAATGTTTTCAAATACGCAATCATATCATCTGTCTCATACTGCACTGCTGAAGGAGCGACTATAGTGAAAGTCGCATTCGCAAATTGCGAATTAAACTCTTTGGGAAACTGCAATCCCAGTGACATTAATGTTCCGTTATATTGATCAGCGTCTTTCAAATCTCTTCTTGTCAAAAGTTCAGCACTATCTATCATGATGCTATATTCTAGCCTTTCTGGCAAGGACCTTAACGATAAAGACATTATGATAAAAGGTGCCGACGGCTCTGCTATTCGGAAGGACTTGCGAACTTCACTAGATGATGGACATAAAAATACAACGATCCACGGCCTAAACCATATTATACTCGCCTATTAAAGTTGTAATTATAACTTATTAATCCCGGTTCTTTCCCTCATATAAAGCACGACTTTTTGTCACTCACTTGTCCGCGGTATTCGAGTTCAGTGGCCATGTCTTCAAGACTGGTAGATGCATCGTCTGTAGACCACATCATAGATGGTGATTCCGTTATTTTGTTGTCGTCTTCATGCGATTTGTATAATGCTAGAAGATACTTCAGGGGTATTAATGATGTCACTGTCAACTGTCGCTTCGTCTGTAGGATTTCACTGAAACAATTGTAATACGAATAAGTATGTATATAACGACAAATCAGCACAAAACAAAAAGACATAAAACATACAAAAGCTTACTGTCTGCGCGGTTATCGCCATCAAGTGACGTAACCATAACATTTGCTACAAACTGTTCGTTCACGCGCTTCGATAAAACACCTTGCCAAGTATACCTCGATAACAATGAACCAATGACGAATGATTGTGAGATCAAATAAACACATTACGGGCTTGTTTGACGACTGGAGTGACATGTACCTTGAATGTTCACCAGTTGATAGCTGTGGAGACCTTGTATTAAAAAGCTTTGCGTCTATTCTCTCAGGTATCAAAATTGCACTTGATGTCATATCCGACGCTCGATGTGAATTGCTCGAATTAGTCTTGTCATTATTAACTTCGTAATTAGTTCCAAGATGTGACGTCGAAAATGAGAGAGTAGTAGAGTGTAATATGTGTTCATTTGACGAAGTAGTATCATTGGCAGATGGTAGTTTATATTTCTTGTTTATAACCAAATCGGATTCCTTCTCTGGTCGGGTTTCTGAGACGCAATAAATATATAGGATGTTCATTGTATTTATATCAATATACGTTCAATTATTGAGCGTAAGAGATACTCACCCAAGATAGGACGCTTTCGAGTGCCAGCCTTGACTAGTTCCTATATGTAAATTCACAGCTTTTAATCACAACACAGGAATTAGGGCATATTGTATATAACCTCGAAGCTTACTGTTGGTGCAAGTGCACTGTCCGAGACTCCCACTGGTTTGTAACTACGCGATTTTGTAAAAAACTCTTGCCGAGCCATTTCTTGGTCCTCTCGACTCTTCATACTTATATTATGGAAGCTCGTCCCTTCTTCTTTGATTAGTAGGTTGCCCCCGTCGTCTTGTATATTATTTGCAGACTGATTAAATTCCTCGATTTTATGATTCCAAGCTTGTAAAACTCTCTCCGGAGCCCACTCATAAACGAGGTTGTTTGACCACTTGACCAAGTATTCCTTTCCTATTCCTCGTGAGATTCGAACGTCTTTTATATATTCAACTTGACGTGAGCCAGAACCTGACATGGTCTCTTAGATATCAGTTAAGTTAGAGAGGTTAAGAGGTTATTAATCGCGCCGGCTACCTTATCTATCATCAGTAGTACAGACTGCCATTGTTAATTTAATTTACTCAAACACATTAACATTATCAGCTTGCTTCCATCCGTAGTTCTGTTTTTCCTTGCCCCATATTGTCGAATACTCTCCCAATGCCATCAGGTCTTTATCTCCCAATACGTGCTTGTGATTTCATAAACTGTTGCATACCCATATCTAATCGCTCGTATACTAAAATCAAAAAATTTGCTATTCATCAGTATTATACTATACTTAGTGTAGTTTCAAGGATTAAGTCTGGACTAACAAGGCCATCATCTCATTGAGCGTATTTCGTGACTCTTGAACAGTACGCGCCAAGATCCGGAACCTTGCTTTTTGTCATAGACTAAAATACTCATATGAGCACTTTGCAGCCCGATCGGTTTATGAAAATTTGTGGACGGCGAATTTAGATACCAACACACCAAGAGCGTGTTAGCCTTATTGCAACCCTGTTTAGTTATTTCGCATCTTGATATTTAATGTTATGTTAAACACTCGTTGCTTGAAATTTGTAATCGTCATGTGTATAGTATTATGACAATACGGACCTAATTCTCGTCCTTCATTAATATCATTACTAATTCACTATGCACAGCAAAACCTTCTCTACAGTCTTAACAGCAAAAAGTGGCTCGAAACCAGTCCTGATTAATATATTGCTCATTAAGGCGTCAAGACTTTGTAGAATTCTACTCATAATGCGTTATTCGAATCATGACAATCATCACATAGACCATCTTTAATATTAAGACCTACTTGGATAATATATACTGTATAACCGTTGCGTTCCCTAATATTAACAAGCATTCGACAGTTTTGAGAATTAAATTGGTCTATTAAATTCGGAAGTTGGGGTGTTATCAACAACTTTCTAAATAAAGTAATACGGTACTTAACTCTCCAATCGGCAGTGTTAATTAACGGTAGCATATATTAATATAATAAGACTATTAAGATACAAAAAAAAAACCGGAATTTTTGCTGTAACATTCAATCGTGCATATCTGCACCAATTTTAGGTCGATTTAAACAATGTACATTGTAAAATGATTGTCAGATAAAAATTTTATATTTATTCATTTTGAACTGTCAATTTATAGGTTTGCACTAATCTATTTCTTAAATTCCTTCAACATTCCTAAAACTTCATCAATTAGAACTATGACTTCCAGACAAGAGACAAATCGCCAAGCTATACAACAATTGTGGGATCAAGGCATTCGGGACGGTGTGGAGATTCATAAACGCAAGGTTATCCCACAGTATGGTTTATGAACAACCTGGAACGTTAACCCTAACCCTAAAGGGTCCAACAAAGCTCTTTGCTAGATAAGATGATTTTATACTGTTTTCCCGAAATAATGGTCAAGAATTTTATGTAGACATACTCCGAAGATAGCTTGATGACTTGTTAGGAGACGAATGGCGTTTTCAACAAGACAGCGACCCAGAACATACTATTCGCCTCGCAAAAACTTTCTTCTAACAGAACCTGACCTAAATCCAATAGAGAATCTCTGGAGTATTGTTGAAAGAAATGTAGAAAAGAAAATGCTTGCTTTCCACTATTACAAAAAAGACAAAAGCTTGGTTTTTTTTCATAACAAACGTGTAAATGCTATGAGCGATTTGCGGCGTTTTACGGTCAATGAGTGGGATGATATTCCTAATTGGGTTAGTACGATCAATGAAACTTGTCATAGAAAGTAACGGTGAAAAATTTTTTTAATAAAATCTGCTGGTTTTCAGTTCTTGCGTAATGATTTCTTTGTCCCACACTGATATTATCTGCCAGCTGGAAAGTTGGTATATCTAAGACCTGCTGACACATTGTGGGAGTTCATATATTAATAATATAAATTTCATGAGATTTGAATGTGAATATAAGCGAAAACATTCTTTGACTCAATTATGTGTGGAAAAAAATGAACAATTTCTGATTTAGGCGATGTCCTTCAGAAGGAAATGCCTCTTGATATCTACTGAACAATTCCTATTTCTGTCATTAAGTTTATGCTTTTTGACTAATGGAATAAACTGATTATATTGATGTTTAATATTAAGGATAAAAAATTACCGTAGTATCTGAAAGATTCATGTAACAGGAAAAAAAATAATCTATATTATAATATTAATATCATTTCGTAAGAGTATATGTTACACGTGTGTGATATGTTGTGTCGATCATATCTGTATATAGTTATCTGTCTGACACGTGAGTACTGTACCTTTGTTGTTACGTAATGGTTTAAGCCACATTCATTGAAAGTCTCGTCGTATTATGAAACAACTTGAAGAAGTTGGCAATGACTGATATCAATGCTGCAATGTTCACAGTTATTAATGGCGCATATTAATATCAAATACATATTATTCACAGCACATATCACATGAATATAAAAAATTGACCATTTAATTTGCATATATTTAATTTTTTTTTCATACAAATATTCATAAAACTATACCATAACATTTCTATTATAGAGAGTATGACTCTACCTCCCGCATACTTAACAACGGCGTAACATTTATACTTTATTGAATTTATACCAACAATTCTTCCTGTGTTGGATTCTTGAACTATGGCAGCGTATCATAAATTTATGTCGTTCAAACTATGAGAAAAGGTAAGGAAGGAAATATAAGATATTTACATATCATGCGGGATATAAACATAAAGGAAACGCGAAGTAAGCAATCGTTAATCTATATACACGGCTCACCTGACCTCATTTTGGTACAATATACAAGACATCTCCTTAATTATATACGCATGATGATATAGGATAGGGGAGAGCATGTTTGGTGAATAGTTAAACATCGCCCATCTGAAATGGATTATATTTTGCATATCTATAGAGCATTGCTTTTAGATCTGTATGATTATTCAACCTCCGATCATCCAACGCGGAAGCGGGAAGCTTTGGAAAAGGTTGTTAATTGAAATAAAGGAGAAAGCGACATATTCGAAAATTTCGTGAATCACATCAACCATCAATTAACATCGCGTCGTTTAAGGCACATTGTCACTGTGCATTGATGACAATTAACTACACTTCTATTGGGCACTGTTCGTCTTATTCTCATCCGCCAATCCGTCTGCATGCGGTAAATTCTTTGCCGCAGCAGCATTATTACAGCCCTTAACTAAAATGTGTCTCTTCAACGCGTCCTTGCGGCTGAACTGTTTCTCGCAATGAGTACAAGGATAGGGTTTTACAGCAAGATGAATCCTTTTGTGGCGCTTCAGATCATGGTTACGATTAAAGCCTATATACAGGAGGTTGAGGTTAGCATATCTGTTCTGTTTACAAAATAATCCGCTCACTTTCCCCGGGCAATCGATTGTCGGTCCGGTACTCATGCACGAATTGGACACAGAACACGTGAACTTTATAAACAAATCGATGTAACACTTACTTTGTGGACATTCATCACATTTGAATGGTCGGTCATAGAGAGGCAGACGAGAATGATAGCTCTTGGGCGGACCACTGTAAGAGAACATTGGCCGTGGAGCCATAGTTGCGAAAGGAGCAGTCGAATTGACAGGCGTGACCATTGCTCGAGGAATAGTAAGAGTGGCAGTGGCTGCCTTATTCCATGTAGAATTGAGATGAGGGTGCATAACAGTGTTTGCTGCACCAAAAGCTGGAGAGATCGTGGAAGATATTGTTGCAGATTGCATTCGAAATGTTGGTGTTTGTCTGAGAAACATTGAATCAGTGTCCGGTTGCTGAATGTAGCCATGTACGGATGGCATAGAGGAGGTATCCGATTGCGATGTCTGTGATTTTGATTGATGTAAATTTGATAAAGGAGCTTTATGATGTTGGTGGTGTTGGTGAGGAAGAGAGAGAGGTGGGTGATGATGATGGTGATGATGACGGTGATGATGGTTGTTATTATTACGATCAGACAAGGGCACAGAATAAGACGCCCTCTGATTCAGAAAACTCGGATTGAAATTGGTAGCGGGGGGCAAGTCGTTTATTGTGATCATCTGTTGAGATGATGCCGAAGGGACAGAGACGTCTGTAGGATTCATAAATCTGTGTTGAGAAACTGGGCCTTGTTGAAGCAGGGCTGACTGTTGATGGTAAGCGGGTGCAGCAGTGGCAATATATCTTGATGATTGTATATTTATTGGAGAAGGTTGAGTATTACTTAGAACCGCATTATTTGGGGCTGACGTCAGCGCGGTTGTAGGGAAATAAGGTGATTGAGGAGAAACCGGAGATGCGCTTGGACTTGGAGTGACGCCAAAGCAGTGCCCGGGTGGCTCTATAAAGGAGGACGTTGTTAAAGGTATGATTGAAGAAGACTGAGTCGGGTCTGATTGATGTGTCATTTGGGAATAGTTCTGTCGCGTGTTTTTAGTAATGGTTGCGTTGCCGACAATTTCCGTTTTCGGTTGAATGTGCTCCTGTTCTACTGACTGTTGTAGAGTTGGCAATAAAGGAGATGAAGAAGGGGTAACAGAAGAGTCGGTGGTGGTTGGAGAGAGGAGAGGAGGTAAGAGTGTGGATTGAAAGTCGATATAGTTGACAGAGGATGGCTGTGGTTGTCGTGGTAAGTCGTCGTAATAACAATCGTAGTTGCTGTACGAGTTGTAATGATCAAGTTGAGCAGAGAAAGTGGCAATAGACGGAGGAGTCTGAGAGAGATGATTTTGAATAGAGACGTGATTGCGTAGACAGTCAATACGTTGGTCAAAGCTTATAGAAGGGGCGACATCAATCATTGCTGAGGATAGAGCACTAACTAGTGAAGATTCTGATGATCGGAGTTTTAGAATAGCAAATGAAGTCTTTAGAAGGCATTCAACGTAGGAGATACCTCTGTGTACTATGTGGAGAGTTGATGGTTGATTAAAAGAGGCAAGATGGCATTTTAGTACACACCCAAGTCTTGAAGAAATATTCAGCTTGGGGAGGATTCTCTGTGTTATATGCAGTTGAAGGGTGATTCAAAAAAGATAGCATTTATATCAGTAGTACTAGTACAGTTGTATTATTAAGTTCAATGGCTGTATATAATATGAATCATAAATCTTTAAATAATGCTTTGTAGTGTAAGAATATAAATAATATATATTGTGAGAATTACCCACAACGATTTAATTATACAAGGTTTTAAATAACGTATATATGTGTTTATAATAAGCATCTCGTAATTAACTGTATTGGTCATAGTATTTGTGCAAAGTCTATTTATTGAACTGTATAATTGATGTATATTATATCTTATATGTACGGCGTCATGAACATACGATTTGCGCTGTGTTGTACAGGGATTTTATAGGCGTTAGACAAACGAATGACACAGAAACGAACATCAGCTAATCCATACAATTATTAATCATAGGTTATCACGCACATTGTTGCTCCATTGTTCTGGATCTGCTCCACAGACAAATTTGAAATTCGGAAGGTTGTGTGTCGTTGTCATTCCACAAAAGGCAGAAAACAATACGAGGAGACTTCGGAAGAGTCTTGCTTGAATATGGCAACTAAATTGTACAGTTTGACTCCCATTTGTACAATAAAAGTCACATACATGTTTCCTAAAATGACAACCTTTAAACAAAGAAGAATATCTCTTCCGATTGCATTGATAATATAATCTATGCTATTGTCGCATAATAGCGGTCATTGTCCTAAGCCGATTATCGGTTATTATTTATTATACCTACCCCAATATCTAATTATAAACGGCCGAAATTAAAATATCAATTACTAATTAACGACAAAACGCCATAGTATTAATAATAATCACTACAACCATTGACGTCTTGATAGTTAATTGTTGGCGACGCACAGCGACTAGAATTCGGACGGGGTAGATTTTCCTCATGCAAACCTTTCAAACCGTCAATGCTATTTTACTTATTAAGCTAAATTTGTAATATTTTCTGTAACAAGGGAAACATGGTACCTTCGTAATTAGTGTACTGTCAAGATAATTTCCAAATTGTCGGTTCAACCACTGGCTGTATCACAATAACCGTCAAGATATCTGGTTGTGCTTCATCAGTGACTAGTACCGAGCGGAGATTATCATTGATGGCGATAAGTTATACATTCACAATCGTATTCCATTCGGAGAATTATGCGTCTAACTGTAGCATCAATTGAATTCTTACTTTGCATTTAGAGTAAGCAGAGAATGGAGCATACAGTATCATATGCAAACTAATATTACGTCAACATAACGTGATATCTAATGTAATGATCGTTATGCACTGCTTCAATCCGTGATTGAATGACGATAAAGTGTATGTGATTATAAACACATTACACTGGAATATCCGTTTCTTGCAAGGCATCTTGGGAAAGGCCATGCAAAATTTTAATGCAGTTCTCACGATTAATATAGATTTATAATTACCCCTCTTTGGTTGCACTAAGCAAAAAAATTTACTGTTACGATAATGAATGATAATAATAAACAAAACCAGACCAATTAAATCCGTAGTATTAAGAATCTCCTATGTACGTATATTCCCCCTGTTGCGACAGTCGACTGTCGATATCGAACTTATAAATTTGTTAAGTCGACCGTATAAATAATTTTTATTATATACTACAATTACATTCAAACATTTCCATTCAAGGGTTAATTTATTGATTCTGCCGATTATAAATAACCTTATTATTATGCTAAACGATTAAGAAATCTATCATTATGAACGTCGTCTGTTATAGAAAATGCTATGCTCTTAACGGTGATGTTATAATTGTTAAAGCTCGCCATTATGCAAAGCGTGTAAAAATTAACGACTTAAAGGAACAGACGGCTGGCTGTCTAAGTTTAAGAAACGTTATAAACCGTAAAGCATGGAGAAGCGGTAGTGAGTAGGGTGAAATTATTTGAAGAGAGAAAAACTTTGTAAGGATTGGATGACATATATAATGCATTCTGGGCAATGAAACCTTATCCAATCCTAAGCTCAATGGGAGAAAAAAGAATAAAGGTAAAGTTTCGATACTACTAACAACAGACGCCTCAGGAACAGATAAATTGCCACCATTGTTTATTTACAAACACCAAACATCACGTCTTCTGAGAACTGCACATCTTCCAGTTCAGTATTCTAAAGCTCATATGCAGGTAATGCGTTGCTTGAATTAATTTATAGCGATTAAATAAATATAGTATATAATTAGCTATGTAATTAGCTTGTAATAAATTAGGTGTCAATGTTCAACGAGTGGCTCAAATGGTCTCAGTGCATAAAATTTTCTCTGAAAACGAACCAACAAATATCAACGACATTTGCACTACAACCGCGTGATGCCGGTATAGTACATAGTTTCAAATCTCATTATCGAAAGCTTTTCGTGCGCCATAAATTACAATTACTTGAAGAACATTTGAAAACCGCAAATTTACTGCTGGAGATTTAATCAATTAATAATATCCGGCCAGAGATAACTACTAACGATTGAACGCAAATACAGTAATAAGAGAAGACCAATCTTATCTGCACATTTCCTTTTTATTCTATATTTGATCGAATATCTGAACGTGTATATGTCTACTAGCATGCCATGCCTTCGCATCGTATAACCAATTAATGGGATAATAGGTCATTTGGCTAACCGAGTGTAATATATGTTTTTCTCTTCATAATTACGAAATAATAATTTCCCATTTTACAGTAATTCAAAGGAGGGACCTGAAAAACTAATTCACAGAAGTCAAAATAAATTTAAATTTCATAAGCTGCAACAATTTTCCTATTTATGCTTTCTACTTTAAGTGCAAAACTAAAATTAACAATTAATAGCAAAGACGCCAAAACTCGGTAATAGTGCTTATCCAAACATAATTTTTTGTTTGTATAATATGAACACTGGTAATAAGAATTTGAATTAGGTAACACCAATTCTGCTCTCGCCACTTCGTTACCGGTAGTGACCGTCAAAGAAAGCTTATAGATTCCACAAAGTGGATGATATAGAAAAAGAGGGTGACATCGCCACCGCCCCCACCCTCTTGGTTAGAGGCCCTTCCAAGAGGTTCCGCACCACTTGCCAAGAATTTCGCACCATTCGTTAAGATAAAAATACACTGCCTTCCATTTTGAAGGATCCACTGTGGATTCTCTTTGGCTTTGTAAAGGAAGCGGTTTGCCAAGCACCGTTAAGACGTCCAGTCGGAGGCAACGCGATGATCTCAGTGCGATTTCTTGTTAAAAGTCCAAAAGCGACCAATCTTTGGAAGGATTTTTTGTAAAACACTGGATAACGACCGTCAAAGGTACGAATGGTGTTCAGAATACGCGGGTTATTCGGTCAACTTTCTTTCGACACTTACTATCTTCATCGACAGAAAAAATTTATTTTTTTTTCCAAACGTAGTTCCTAATACTAACACCGGTAACGTCAGATGTTCCATTTGTTATTGTCTGATTTTATACAGGAATACTCTTATATTATATATTTAGAAAACAAAATTGGGTAATTTAAAATTTATTATAATAGATGCTGACAAAAATACCAATGTTGATATTCATGTCATTATTTATTTCTATGCTAACTGCCCATGTTTTCATCAATTTGGGACAATTTGCGAGTTTGTTTTTATTTAAAGGGTTCCGATGTCAATTGCCAAAAATCAATCGGACATATTTACGATAATCGATACACATAATTTGTCTCTTTATTATTCTTTAAAAACAAAGTATATACAGCATATTTGCATATTCACTAGAGCAATTGCATGGAAGGAAATACTCGGGCTCAAGGCCATTGCCCAAGGCCATTGATGAGTATCCCTATACTTTGGTCGCGCTAGTAAAATCTATACTACACATCATTGGTGACATTATTAACATGTTCTTCTCTCCTCTTCCTTTCTTTGTTTCTAAGCTTAAAGGTGAAATGCAAACGGGAGAGTTAATTATGATCAATCTGTGGCGCGTTCAGCAGTTTTAATCTTTCCGTGGCACCATGTTCACTTTGTAAATACAGAATAAAAGAAAACTCCTAGTGAAGACAATATCAATGGCTTATGAAGATTCGATAGCTTGACCAGTTGGTATTCCTTTAGTCACTCCAATACAAAATATTCATAGTTCTTCAACTTTCAAGATGATCAATAGCAATAAGGAACAAGAAAACAGAATAGGTTTTGTGAGGATAAAATTTTACTGTTGAAGAACTTCGTAGCATAAGCTGACATGATACCAGAAAGTGCATATTAAATACAGAAGATGAGTTTAAGAAAGAACAGCTTCGCGTGCATTAGTGAGTGAAAGCATGGGCAATACTTTATTAGACAAGAATGTTCACCGCCTGGTTGTTGATCTCGAGGATGGTTAAAGCGAGCTAACAGAAAAACACAAGTAACCATCGCGCATGTACATACAATGTACCGTATCTGCTGCAACTTATAGATTAGCATACATTTTGAATAATGCTCAGTAAGAAACTAAGTTCGTAATATTTGTAAATCGAATATTCTTGTATTCAATTGCAAGTTCGGACTGTTGGGAAAAAATTCGTTAATCCAAAGCTTGGTTGACTACGTAGGTTTATTACGAACTGCATCTAATGAAGAAGCATTCGACGTTTCACATGCAAGGATTATTTAGCATGTCTCGGTGAACAAAACTTTATGGAGTTTAAAAATTGCAAAATTTTATTAGATACAGTGTAAAACGGCGGTTACTTTTTTTTGTAATACATAAATAAATACGCGTTATTAATAGCAATTGTACTACAAATACAATTCCATATCCAGTGAACAAATTTTCATAAGCGCAATTTTTGTTTACAGTACTTTCTTTGTTTATGGACAGAATGCACTGTTCTTTCGACCCGCAAAAATAGAAAATATGCAGGATATATCAATTTTGCATGTTACTGTATGGATCACATGAAAAAAAAAGGGTTGCAACAGGACAATGATCCAAGAAATTTCTCAATCCATGTAATTCCCAATTGAAAATATGCCACAAAATACAGATGAATTAATGAGATTTGTGGTTGAGGAATGGGATGCAATTCCTCAGGAGATACATAGTTAATAATTTAGTCTCCTTCATGCAAAGCAGATGCGAAGCTATTTATTGCATGATGGCAATAGAATCTCACACTGAAAATTTACTATTCAAAATAAGGTATCTAATAAGCTTTCAAGTTTGTTTAATTTAAATTCGTAATTGTTGAGATATACAGTTTTTTGTCGCCGCCGTTTTTTTCTTAACACATTGCAAGTAATCACTTCAAGTGTTACTGTCTAATATAATAGTCTATACTAATAAAGAAATGGGTCTCTTTCTGTAATGAAAATTATTTTATCAGCACTCTACAAATACATTCGAAATATGTACACAGAAGAAACGATAGGAAAATAGGATGTTACCGAGCGTATGCTACGGTTACGATTAAGCAATTAAAGAGTTTTGAACAACAGCTGTAGAAATATAATAAAAATAGCATTAATTAACATTATTACTGTCGAAAGGTTTAAAAGCGATGACACCAATATTAACACCAAACAATAGCAACGTCATGCATTCCGTCTATTATAATCCATCCTCCATTCCATCTTGGACCTTAGCGTGGCAATTCAGTCGTGCTCTGTTCTTGGCCCAAACCATCCGCATCTTCAGCCTCTCTTTCTACTCGTTTCCTAATCCATACTGGGATCATCACTGCCAGTGCGATAAGTGCCAATCCTCCAATACTAGTCCAAGAGAAAAGATGCAACCCCTCCTCGCTAGTCGCTTTCTCAATTGTCAAACCTGCCTGTACGTGTAAAGTTGATGGACCGGCGACTCCAAGAAGAGTTCCAAAAAAGAACGGTTTCAGCGGTACTCCAACATGTGGAGCGGCAATGTTAGCAAACCAATTAGGCGGGAATGGGGCGATACGGAGGACTATTATGTAGTTTAAAAGATGCGTGGAATGTGCTTGTAGGGTGGCTGACCAGCGATCAAGGCGGTCGGCCATTTTGCGTCTTACTAATGATTTACCAAACCGTTTTGAGAGTAGGTAGCAATTTGTTGCACCGACTGCGGAACACTTTAGAACGTTCAAGGAATTGAATTCAGTATTGTGGATGATACGTTGACAGATTTAGAAGGTAGAGAAGATTACTTACTATGCATACTGTTGCCAAAGCGACTGGGAGACCAAATAATGCTCCGCCGAGTATTGACAGCCACATGCTTCCCGGTATTGAGAACGTGTTAAGACTATACAAATTTATTGAAGCATCGTGATAATTAGTAATTCCGTTTAGTTATTACGACATTGGCCAACAAACAATCAATTTTTTTTAAAACTTACAATACATATACTACGGTGAATGCAATGAGAACATTATAATAATATCTTCCCATGTAACTTCCAAGAAGCTCATTTAGCGCCTTTAGATCATCAAGGTTCTTTGGTAGGTGAAGAATATCTCGCTTTTCTCTACAAATTAAATTGATAATACATGTTAATAACCTTGATATATACAGTTAGATATCGCGTTGTATAGCCCGAGCGAAAGCGCGATTGTACTAAAACATGCTGCGCATTCGCTATAGCTTTCGAATTGCACCCTTTATCTCACACTGAGCGATCTTATTTTACTTGTGGACGCTCCCACTTATTTATTTCGTATACTTACTCATCGATTGGAGGTAAATATTCTTGAACGACCATATACACTATTATACACGATATAAAAAATAATGTAACCAATTGACCAATGGCCTTTAACATTCCCCATCTTGCTCTTCTTCTATTTATAAGCTCGATATCGGCAACAGTGATCGTGATAGCCGAATATGACTTCTTATAAGCTGTATCAGCAATGACGAGTGGTGACACTTCTGATATGTATGGTTTCGTTGTTTGTCGCATAGTGAGTTTGACTAGAGATGGGCGAGTTGCTCTGTATGCTGTTGGGTGTGATTTTTGATTCTCGCCTGCCAACGTGCGAGTTCTAAAGTATTTGTATAACGGAAAGTTGGTGGAAGTGGTGGAAGTAGGGGAAGGGTGGGGGCTTATATGTTTTGTTGGGGGGACGTTTTTATACGACCTAATCAGAATCCGGAGAAATGACACCAAAACGAAAAGCTGATCCAACTAAATGGGATAATAGTAATAAGCAATTATACGTCATAGACCATAATAGTCGCCGTAGTCGTTTGTGATATATAGTTGGTTTAATGATATCATCGATACTACATTCAATCAGATGATATATTTATTGCAAGCATGCCGAGGATGGGGTAAACAATAACCACAGTGAACAAAGATACCCAAATACGAAAACGTGAGAAATTTATTACTGCGACTATTTCTCACACACTTATTAGAAGGATTAACACAATTAGGTTGACAATCTTGTATTCTCATAGGTCAATTCATAATAATACACAAAACCTTTGCATTGTGTGAAACCATTTGTGTAAACCTACTATTACTATTACTGTTATTACTACTCCCCCCATCCCGCTACTTCGTCGTCCGTTTCTAATAGTATCGTGAGGTTAGTAAGTCAACTGGCAGTTTTACTTTGATTATTTATTCATACTGTTGCTAAATACAGTTATCACGCTGACTAATCCAACTAATACTAATACGGATGTTCGGATGTAAATGTTCCGGGAAACATCAAATTAATAAGGAAGTCGGTTGGAAAGTTCGAGTATGATCGTCGTTCGTTTTGAACACATGATTATTGAATGTTAATGTGTGTCACGTTATCAAAAGCCAAGGTTTGTGCGACGGATGAAGTTTCCGCTCAATTGGACGCTTCCATGCACTGGCTTCAATCACAAATCATTTCTTTGCCCCCCTGATCATGAGATTCTCTGCAGTTCTATTGCACAACATATGCAACAAATAAATGAACCTACTGTGACTAATATATAGAAAATAGTAAGTTCAAGTTGTGAAAAAGCAGATTGAGTGAACAAGATACTAGTCTATTGCCAGCAATTATACAGCTTTTGCATTTGGTTTATGCGAATTTAATTATAAGAAAGCTGACTCGATTACTCGTAACACTACTTATACTGAACTATTCGAGTTGAAACTAATTATTCTTAGTGACTAAGCCCTTTTGGGAATGCTAACAATCAGGGATTCACTAGTGCATAGGCTTCATATGAAATTCTCATGACTATTTATTCAACTATCTTTGTCATTCGTCAATTAACGATGCTGACCTAAACCTTGAACTGAGTTTCGCATTATGCATTGCCTTTATTAATAGTTATATGAGGATGCTGTTTACCAATTTTTCTATTTTTTGATAAACATTAGCTTACGTACGAATGCTCAATCGATCAAGCGCATGATTGTAACATATTAATAGTAAGCATTACTATTTCTCCGGAGAGAATCAAGGCTCCATCAAGCAATGCCCGGAGAAAGATTCCCCGAGCGCCATTTTCATCTCGATCCATTACAGTCCCACAATTTCGGCACTTGTACTTCTCGGACCCTCAACGCTCCCACACCAGCTGCAAGTTTTTGAAGTATAGGCCTCATTTTGGATAATAACATGGTCCTAATTCTTCTGCTTTAGCCGCCAGACGTTGATAGTGGCCCCAATAGAGCATTTTACGAACGGTTTTTCGTGTTATCTTTCTTGTTTTTCGATTTAGCATATTCGACACCTCAAAAGGAGGGAATCAAATTCGCGAGTAAACTAGAGGCAGCCAGCTTGTCCTTTATAGAAAGAAGAGTATCCATATGCTTGCATAGACGAATAATTCGTCCAATGTCGTATTGGCCAATTTTACCTAGGAGAGTACCATGTGAAGGGTGTACGAACGCCAGGGTCAATGGAAACTGCATGAATAGAACTATCCGCTTGGGTTTCGCGGAGTTGTTTTTGCGTCTCGTAAACCCACGAAATTTTCCATTCATTAGTTTTGTGATCTTGCAATCGGACGTTATACAGGCCACTTATTGAAATGAAGCGGCCACAAATCGCGTTTGTCGTCCAGAGCTTATAACGGTATGCATGGATTTATGGAGATGGGTGATTTGTCGTACCATTATTATTATAGTCGAGCAGAATTTTAGTAATCCTTTAAATAAATAAATGGTTATTAGTAACATCACATCAGTTATTCAAACAATCGTAACAGACATTAGCATCTCTAATATTCTATACATACTCATTTTCTGTATCTCATTACCTGTTGAACACATTGCCGCGTCGATTAATAGCTTCAATTCCTGTGAATTAACATTGTATTAATAGACATAAGACATTCGATATGTACATAGTACGTCACCCGTCTTTGTTTTCCAAACAAGACACACTGTCTAAACTGGATGACAAATAATCCTACTGATTACACATACATGTCGCCATTCTCTATCTAGCTGTGCTTATATACCATAATGCATCATTTCTGATATTCTCTCACATATTTTTCCCCATGCCCAGTTATAATCCCACTACATATCCTCACTGTCTCTGCTCTAACTCTGTACATATATACACATACCGCTCATGCATCTTCTTTCCTCAATCTATCGAAAAGGCTACTATAATAAACAAGTACCGTAAATAAGGGCCTCCTCTGTAAATTTTTTCTCGCCTACTTTCAAGCTCTTCCGGACATTTTATGCAGATTGGCTAAAAACAGGGGAGAACAACTTTGAGAGTTTACGGTATAGTAATAAAAACGCTAGTCACGAATCAATTATTCAGCGTTTTGTAATCTGTAAAAGAATTAGTTGAGATCGCTGTCGCAACGAAAAGCTTATTATCTATTACTCGACATAATAATGCCAAGACAACAGTTGCGTTTTGCGTAACAAACTGTCTTTTAAAAACATTAACGATATATTAATATTTACACATACATACGAAATCTCTTTTCTCAAAAACTGTCGCTCTAGTAAACAAAGTGACAATAATAAAAATTGTTCATAGGCAGAGCTATTCGAGTTTAGTTCTCTCTTGGTTATGACTAAAATATATATATATATTTCTCAAAAGACGCAAATCTTTACTCCATTAAATTTATATAACACGTTGATGCGTTTAAATACTCACGGCTCGTATGCCCCCGATCTTGTATACTCATACGTTAATCTTGGAATGCTAATTAACTCTGCCGGTGGATGAAATCCGATAGCCTATCGGTAAAGCATATCTACACTAAACTAAACGCGTTTGTTAGATAACAATTAATTAGCAATCGTATTGCCAACCGGAATAATCATAAAACAAGAACAAACAACTAATAATCATAGTTATCGAAGATTATAAAGGGCGATAAATTTCAACGCGTCTTCCCTTACACTCGTGCTCAGCCTAGTGGTGAGTTTATTTTAATAATCGTAAACAATAAATTTGATTGATTTCACTACATAATCGTAGTATTTTATTTAATATGAAATTAGCACCGAATAGATTAAGGTCATTCTCAACGCCTTACAACAATACAACATTACAACACAGGAACACAACACGATGAAATCTAGAATTGGCGGCACGCATTTGGAAAACATCAGAAATTGTCTGGCAACGGATGGTACAATAGAGCGTGTTCGTGGTAATCTAAAAAGAGTGCCACGATAGAAGACGAGAATAAAGGCGTTGCTGCAGCTGTGAAAAATTTTCTCGAGATTGTGCTAATTATCAAGTCCTGGTCTCAATCGCTTGTTATACTGTAAATCGGTCTGTCGTAATTTGTTCGCAAGCTATGACTCTCATGTTCGCTTGATCACTTAACAATATAATTGACTAAAAGTAAACCCAGACATAATCTAGAAATCGATGTTTCTCTCCGTTTTTATTGTTAGGTTTTCGTATAGTATATCTTTTCTACGATTGCACGCGATGCAAGGTAATGGCAAGCTAATAAGCGAAGCATATAGAATCTTTCCCTTTAGGCGGTTGGGAATAAGCGTGTGCAATCTAGAAACAATCGTCAGCAAGAGCATGGATATATGTGAGCTGGTAAACCCTATCAAAGGAATTAAGAAGTAACTTATCAGTAGCTCTCCCAGATAACAATAATGTTTGGTTTTGGTCACGGATCGTAGTATCAAAGTACGATGAACCAAATTTCCATGAGATGCAGTGAATTACTTCTTCCTTTGGAAATAGGCTTTCAGTGCTGACTTTTTAAACCATCTTAAGTTGAACTCTGAAGAGCATGCTTGGCCAGCAAAGACAATCGATTACGAAATAATGTACTTTGTTCTATTATCCGTATTTACTATGTAATTAACAATAAATTGTAGTACTTTGAAGCTAATTGATGGTATTTCGAGGCGTTATTATAATCAATTAGTTTTGTCACATTGCCTATCAATTATGAGAAGTCTAGTTTTCCAAAGTTTGCAACCGAGTTATAAGCCACCAATAGCCAGTATTATCCAAATCACTGTGACACTACTCAGGAAGCATGTATAAGGAGAGCAGAACCGAATTGATGAGCTGGGATATATTAGCGGGGATAATTGGTATGACGGTAATTGAAATATTGCAGCTTAATATGTCAGTTTGCAGAGCTGACGCCCTTATATGATCCTACTCATAATCCAACAGGAACAGGGTAACTATGACATTTCGCAAACAAATGATTATACGTCGCGTGTTATGAACCACTGGCACCGTTATAGCCGGACTTGACTGCACTCTCCCTAAATTATCACTCTTAAATCTCTCGATAACAACTATGCCAGTAATCACCATCTATTAACGAGGACTCCAGAAGTGACCCAGTCGTACCGAGAATTTCGCAAGACTACAATCAGACAATATGGTTCTATTGACAATTATGTACGAGAAGTTATTTTACGAGTGCCTGCAACGAAAAACACTACAGCTGCTTCAGCCTCGCCTTCGTCTGCATCACAACATCTGCCTTCATCCGAGTATATTATACGGAAGAATGATTTTCCATACGCATTAGAACAGGGAATAGAACATTGGGTAATATGGTCACTGAAGGAGATGACGCATGATGAGGTGGAAGAAGCACTGAGAAGAACGTTCAACGAAAAGGAACGGATGTTCGTTATTAATCCCGCGCATTTACAAAGCGTTGGGGGTGTATGGCATGGACATATTTTTACCAGAGATAATGATAGCGAAAGTAATGTAACAAATTAGAAGGAAAGCTCGCGTGAGAGAATATATTAGTAAGTTGGCGGTTATGAACTAAAGATCGCGTAAATAGAGAACGTCTGATAGTTTGATACGTCATCGAATGAATGATATATTGAATGCGTAAATGTTAGATCTTTATAAGACTTCTGAAGAGGCTTTACTGTAATAGAGAATTATGGATTCATATACATAATAGTATCGTTCATCTACTATCTCGGTCCTATCAGATAATGAATTATCTCCGCAATCCTCACTGTTTCTATACTTACCCTTTACTTCATTTCAATATAGTCCTTGTTGTAGAGAATATTGTAGGCCTCTATTGATTCTCTGGGATTGCATCTTCCCGATACTTAATAGGAGACTACGGTATAAGGAGATGCAGAAATTGAAATATCCATGGTTAAGGCTTTAATTCGGCCGGTATTCCTCTCACGAGCGGCCCGAATATAACTTTCTTGACACCACTAGCGCTTGGTCGTTTTAGGCGTGTTAGGCATGATCTTGAATGCTCGTTCGCACGGATTATGTTCACGGAAAGTAAAAGTTCGATCGAAATGTACAAGCAATTACTATTACTCTTCTGAAAAATACATGTTCTTGTGAGAAAAGGTCTATTGATGCAATGAATCATGCACATACGTTGTGTATATCTTCTTGTCGTATCATAGCCTTAATTCTTACTAATACTAATACATCGATCACGCGCTAAATAAAATGACCGGGTGGCTTGGAATTTAACATCAATTCTCTTGTAAATATAGAATGAGCTTCTTACAATTAGTTTCATATGGTGGTGCAGCTCTCGCTTTTATATTTCTAACTTTAAGTCTAGGCAGGTATTGGGTTCGGTTGCGGCTTGCTCAAATTCCGAATTATGTGCTTACTGACGACAAATGTTTATTTCAGCTTGTGGGCTATATTACCTAGGTGGGTCACCCATACTGTAAATGAACTTGATTCAACGGATAGATATACATTTATTATATGTGGCATGTATTACTTTATGCTTATTCGGCTTTTCAAGTAATTAACCTGTCGTTCGTCTTCTTTTAGCCGAGTTTGTTGAAGAATATACTGTCTTGACACGTAAAATCATTAAGTACTTGACATGGGTAGAAGTTTCCCCGTATTCCACTCTTTACGTTATCCCGAATTCTCATTTTACCTTGACTTATTAGAGGTTTCACATTCTTTTCCATATTTACTTACTAGACCGTTGCCATAGTTCATATACTACTTTTTCTATTCGATGGTTTTCCCTTCTGGCGCATTTTATTCTCGTTAATATGCCACGCGGTGTATACACTGAACCTTCGGACCTTTCCGTTCATAAATTTAACAAACTATCCGTTTATCGCAAGTTGTGGTGAGTATAAACGTCGGCGATTTTTCCGATTACCATCAGCAACCTGAATAGAGTAGTGGACTAATCCACTCATTCAATTGATATAGTGTTAGTTCTTATTGATCACTTTCTATGGTTCGAATTCTTTGCCTCTCGGTACTATAAATTCGTGGAGGTTGCTTCGTTCTTTGGAATATGCGTATGGTTGATACCTTTTGCATATTTCATTTCTCTAAGTGCTAACGATAATGCGTTGCCCTCGTTCGGTAAGTCAGACTGTTAGCTTAAATTTGCGTTTCTCAATTGATTCAATGAAATTAATTATGCTGTGTCTTGTATTAGACCCCAACGTTCATAATATCGATGCGATTCCGGCACGGAACAGAGCGGGTTTGCTGAAAAAGGCGATCAATTTCGTTCTTCAAAAGAAAGGTGAATTGATTCCAACAGCCACACCGTCATCAAGCAGCTTTGAGGCACGAAAGTTACTTTGAAGCACAGCTATTTCTGTCGTCTGCAACAAGACAATGATCCAAAGCACACATCATGTGTTGTTAAGGATTTTAATGAAATAATAACATCAGGACGAGAAATAATAATTCTGTAATTCAGTATTGTAAGTATTATGTTCGTCTCTATTTAGTAAATAGAGAACATTCCCGCATGATATACGCGGCGGATGTTCTACAGTTTTGATTTGTCCGAGCAGGCTTTATTCGTAAAAAGTTCCGATTGCATAGAAATAATCATTGGTATTCAATGCAAATTTTAATTGAGAGAATTAATAGCATTGACGTATTATCCCGTTGAATTGGCAATGTCTACGAAATAAATATCAATGTATCAAATAATAATCGAATCGTTTACGTTTGAATATCTGATAACATATTGATGACATACCTGGGGTAAGGATCCCTCCTGAAATTCGTCGTTCATATCATTGCTTTGCTATTGTCACATCGTGGGTTGGTGGGGTTGACGTATTTTGTGATTTAGATGGTGCTGGAAGCCGTTCTTCAAGACGTTCACTTATGTACATGCCCATTAGAGCGATTGCAATGCCAGCTATTTCATAGGAATTTGTATCTATATCAATTTAAAATCATCATAGAAAACGACAATTGTTAGAGCGCGAGAAGTTACCGACTCAACCCTATATATTTTCGCGCTCTTGGAGGAATCGCTTTGTATGACTGCCAAAATGATTTCTCGTTTTGATTTCCAACTTGCACCATTTTTCGAATGGATAATGCAAAAAACTGGTTGATCGCATGTTTATAGATGATCTTCTACCAATGAATGAACGCGACATCCCATTGATATGATTTCGAACCGAACAAACCACAATTTTCAATTTTCGCTATTACTATTTGTAATTTTAACAAACACCCCTTTCAAGTAACTCACACTTTTAGATAACGAACATTTTTAAACTCTGGCTCAGAACAAGGTCAGAGACATATGACGTCTCAGTTCCAAGACTGCTCGAATCACTTTCAATAGCATCTGATCCAATAGGCACATGAGAAATTATTGTTTATCTTTTTGAGCCAAATAATTTGTTATCAAGCTTTCTCGCCTTGCATGTACAGTATATTGGTTATTAAATAACAGTTCTTACATTCTAGTGTTATTCAATAATTTGGTTTATTATCTGCGATGACACCAACGGCTAGGACGTCATTTTACGTATACTCCTCAGAATGGCGAATAGTAATGGGACGTGTCGAAATAGTTTCTCAAGGCTTTATCACTCTCCAAAACGCTCTTCCATGTATTAATTGAATAACACGGACACTAATCGATCGTAGCAATAAGTGCTTATCTCACAGTGGATATTATTATTGTATTTCTAATGGAATGTTATTTTTGTATTTGAAACGATTTTTAATACAGATATAGATGGACGAATACATATGTATACAATGGTTCAAACTAGCATAGTAATAGTGTGTGTAATTCAGTCAAGATCTATTCGCTGGTACCTTGATTTAAAAACACGAAAACTAAGATATTAATATGGGGGGCCAAACCCCTGAAGTCTATCATGACGTTATGACCCCATTTTAATTGGGTCTTTTTTACATTGCTACGATTTATAGAAAGACTGAACTACATTGTTGCTATCCTGGCAGTGAACAGACGTGAAAAAGCAAATGTCGGAAAATAACCAAATGTCGGAAAATAACCAAGTCTCTGCTACCCATCGTTCTAATCATACACAACAACCGCCAACGTCGATTATGGTGCCAGGACAGAGTATGGACCCGATACCCTCCTATCGACCTACGATATATACTCCTATTGTGACCACACCATCGATAGTATTACCTCGTGTTGGAAGTATGTAGTCTGTTTTAAGAGTAGGTCCTCCTCTCTTTGTCCGTTTCTTGCTAATCTCGTACGGTGATTACTGGTTCTTATTATTCCGTAATCAGTAGTCCCAACGACACCACAGACGCCAATCACAGCGACACCTAATCAATCGTGGGTAGTCGTTTAAAGGACTTGCATTCTAGGGATAATTTGGATCATAAAATGTAAATGAATTTTTGTTATTGGAATATGCAGGCGAATTATGGGCCAACCTATACCAAGAGCGGAAGAAAAAATAGATATAGCGACTTTAACTGACGCCATGTCTTTTACGGGCGTAGATCTAAAGGTCAGTTAACAAATCATTATGTAAAACCATAGTCGAATAAGAATGCTTACAACGGCAATTTCATGATGATGACACAGGAAGAATCGGACATTATTCTGAGAGAAAATGAAATACTACAGCATCGTCAGTCGTTCGCTGCAGTACCGGACAGAGATCGATCAAGATTACAGAGTTTCCTGAACCAGATAAAACTAAGGAGTATTGTCAATAAGATTGGTAATACACAAAACGTATATTCATTTGAGTCGTGTATATCGGAAGATATTTCTCTCTGATGTTTCTGTTCTCCTGATGATCTAGCAAAGATACAGAAACTAAGCGTACACGAAGACGTCTACGCATACCTTGCACTTGCTACTCAAGAGAGAATTAGGTCGCTACTTGAAGAAATGATTATTGTTAAAAACCATCGAACACTCGCGGATCATACACACCAACCACCACTCGATGATAATAATCAGCCAATGTATAAACATGTGATATCACAAGACGTTCGTTCTCAATTACATGCTATTCAAAAAGTAGACGCCGAACAAGAACGCAGACGTCATGAAATAATATCCGATCGACAACGTCGAGACCAGCCAGACAAGGGCGACGATGGTAATGAAGACAGGCTAGACGAAGGTTCGGGCTTACCACTGAAAAAGAAAAGACGCAAAGAATCTGTCAAAGAAGGCTCTAAACATCTGAGTGAAGATGTAATGAAAAAAATCACAAATCAAACAGCCCTAACAGCCGCTGGTGGTTTAACCAAAAGCTGGATGTTACAGGCGACAAGCGAACCAACATTACCTTCTCCATCACCTACAGCATCTTTGTCGACGACACCAGTACAGACACCGACATCGACCATACCAAGCACATCACAATCTACGACGTTAACGTCTAAGGCTCGGGTTCGTGGTCGCCCTTCTGCTGTGCGTGGAGGGAGGTCATTATCGAGTGGTAGATTAATACCAAGAGATTCAGCAGCAAATGTTACAGCACTTGCACCACCACCGCGTCATGCAAACAGCACTGCAACTAGAGTGACGGTAAAAGATGCGTTGTTTGTTCTAGAGAGAGACCGTGGTGGTGGAGGCTTGGGTAGTGCGCAAAATGTTCTCATGAAGAGCTATGTGAAATGGTTAAGGTAGGTAGTGTAATAATAAAGCTAATAAAGGCCTAGACTGTAAGAATAAACCGCAAATGCGTTTAATGTGATCTGTGTAAAAGACGAAGTGCAGGCAGTAGGGTTTCTTTTTACTGTCACTAGCTTTACTTTCGATGTGAACTATTATAACAGTATCAACAACCATAGCGAAAACGAGTTTCTCGGTTTGTTAATCTCCTCTTTGGAAAAATTGTAATTAATTTAGGCAGCGTAATATATAAAAGTCAGCCCGTCACCGGATGTGGCTCAGTGGGTTATTTGCGCAGATTCGCGATCTTTATGTGAGACTGCCTATGATATAAATATTCTTTCTTGCACTCACGCTCCTATATTTCTATATTCGATTGATGAGCAGTTCGAATAAAAGTTATCTTTGGATTAAAGGTTTAGGTATGCTCATCTATCTGTCCCTAATGAAGTTGTAATCTGACTGGAGTCTCTAAAAAGCTGGCATACAATTTGCCCTGACAAAAACATTCTCCTAAAGTAATCAAAACAAATTAATCTGCAACATTTGCTGGAAGACACAAATTGGTAAGTCACTGATCTTATCTTACGAAGAAGTTTAGTCTCATTAATGTACAACATTCTAATGCCTAACAACGCGAGAGTGTTCCCAGCCCTTTACAAGACTGCATACTGCAGAGTCGTAAAAAAGGATGACAATGAATCCAAAAGCGAAAAATCAAATTTAGAAGAACCAAATCAATTTAACTGGAACGTTATGAATCCTCGCCAAGTGCAATCGTCAATAAAACTTATATTTAGATAAAGGTTAGCTGGATATCATTAATTTGAAAGATATATTTTTTTCCAATCCTCTTCTACTTAATTATTGTTCAAAACATGCAAGAGACTGCCGCCATTTCAAGACGAATTAGAACTCGTTAAAATGGGACGCCGATCAGGTGACATTCATCTGTCTTGGTCAATCGTTATTAGCTCGCTAATTTATACGGGTAAGTTATTATTCTTGTAAAAGAGAAGAAAGGCCAACAAAAGTCTTGTAATGAAGAATTAGATGATGCTCACATGTAAATTTCGAAAGAGTTTGATAACGTTCTTAGAACACTTAAAAGTTTATTATATATTGTAATAAAGTCGATAGTTAAAGATGAAGTGAGCTATGGATACTAACATGGTTTGTCGACCTTCACATATTCGCTGAGGTTTCGAGGTCTTTATTTAGGCACTCACATATTCGCTGAACATTCCCAAACAATACTAGATGGAAGTATTTACTATACTATGATGCCCAGAAACTAGCTCAAGGTCTTGGATTAAAAGTAAATTCGCTATCTCTCAAAGGGTATACTCAATCATACAGCTGGTGTTATAATGTGTCGACTTACAATTCATGGTCGCAAGATACAGACTTCACATTGTTTAGATCAGGTGGCGAATAAATGGCTGACGACAAAGTAGACGGGGAAAAGCGCGCGTTTCCGATCGGAAATACCTTCTACCAAATAGCCGTTTATACAAATGAGGACATGAAAATGCAGCCCAAATAAGCCGCCGAGTAATCGGAGAAATGTAGAAGGTAGAAGCGTTGGCACGGGTTTTATTCGATTATCACTAAGCGTAACGGAATGTATGTGTTTTACTTAAAATTCGATCTATTACTATTGTACAATAACTTGAACAATACTTGCAGATATAACATTTTCGAATTTTGGCATTAAAGTCTAAATTTGTCCAGCTAGAGGGCGTTTGTCCATTGTACAATTTTATTTTACGCTTCAATTATGTAATTAAAATCTGTAGTATTTCCGATTTTAGCTTTGTAATGGCCATATGAATTCTGATTCAATTTCTTACAAGCTCTTGTCCCAACTGGAGAGAGCTTAATATCACCGTTACTGTTGACCGCGTATAAACGAAAATATGATACATTATATTGATAAGTATAGAAAAAGTAAGTTTCAAATTACATAATAAGAATGCAACAATGCCAGAGATGAAGAATGCAAAGTCTGCATTAAATACAGTTAGTTAAATGAGAGGGCAAGCCTGGATATAGTATGGTATTCCAGTTACTCTACTCCACGAAAATCGTGTGCCACACATTTCTATAACAGGATTTCGTTTATGAAGATTATGCATAACACATTTATTATATTAAATGCGGATCCATGTGGGACCGTGCTCATGTTTCGACAATTACAAAGTTTACGGATGATTTGATCCCAGGAAACTTGTCCCAACCAATTAATTAAGCGACGATCTGTTCGTTTGTGAGTCTTGACGCTGACCCGACAGTTAAGTCATGCGCAATTCGAGCGCGTATAACAACAACTCTGTTATATTGGGTCTGAGAATGGGCAAGATATGAATTGTCTTAATATTAAGAGACAATACCCTAATAATAATAATAATATAACTGTAATAGTAATAATACTTAATTGGCGAACGCCGCACTATCCAATATTGCCGTCCCCAACACAATTGGATATGACAAGCGATCAGATCAGAAGGCAGACTCCATTCCTGGATACAAAAGCTTTTTTTGGACATGTGCTCAAACGCTGCGGACACGTGAGGAATATGACGAATGCTTTTTCTGCGCCGGTTTAATATTTACTTGAGCAAATCGTTAAACTTTGAATTTTCTATATTGTCGAATTCATTCTCGGAACATAGTCAAGTCGAGAAAATTGCCCGGTAGTGTCGGAAACCGATAGTCTAAGGGATAGCAGCTGGTACATATATTGATTGAAGTTCTTTCGTCTTTCGAGGCGTAGTTACCACTCGGTACGGCATGGAAACCTCACAGTATAGAAAGTCAACGTCGAATTAAAATAGCCATTTTTTATTCAATTGTTTAGCATTTATTTTGATACTAGAAAGCCGGACCGACTCTTATAGTTTGAACGAAACATGCAAAATCTGTTTCATATGTAAGCTTTATATGAGTAAGACGTTATTTTCTTAAGCAGTTACTGGATTTGAACAGTCAGAAAAGGCATATTCATAATGAGAGCAGTGTTCAGCGAATTTGCAGTGTTTTCAGCAATCATCGTATTTGTAACAAAAGTTCTGTAAATGAATCGTCTTGGCTTGCCAAAGGTCCAGACTCGGGTAACGTAGAGTATTATGAACAATCCACAGTAGTAGTTGTGGTAAAAATCCAGGGAATGCTATATCCGCAGTTTTTCGTCATTAATTGGTGCGACACTTGTGAAACAACTGACGTTTTAAACGGTTTGCACTTTTTACGCAGTACTGTAAATTGTGTGGCTTATTTGAGTATCCCGCCCCCAGGAAAAGCAAAGGAGTATGGAAGATAAAAAGAGGACTTATGCTGAGAGATGTGCCTCTCCTTCACGCGCAAACCCGCCTCCAAAAAGACAATTTCTAACGCAGAGTTCTGGGAACGCTGGCTTTGGAACTAATGGGCTTTCAACCTCGACAATCTATAACACTGGCTACTTCGATGCTCCCGTGAACATTGACATAAACGATCCAAAGTCCCTCGAGGTAATTAATTACTCTTAATCGATTCATTTCAATTACGATGAGCTTGCTACTAGAACAGTTTCTAAGTCTTATCGCGTATTTCCCATTCGATGGTATCTTCTATGCATGTAATTAGAAATTCCAAAAAGAAGCTATTTTCTGTCGAATGCAAGAGTATAAGCGAGAACACGAGAGGGCAGCCAAGTTTATTGAAACTCTTGAAAGAACAGAGCAAGATTGTGAGGCCGAATTGAGTGCCGTTAACATTTACTGGGAACAGGTAAACAATTTATTGTTATTGAGACGGCTCTGCTCATTCGCATATCGGAAAATTATGTTAACGTTCAATTGTAAAAAAATTCTTTTACGGTTCATAGCTACTTAATGGATTGCGTCTTTTAGTTTCACGAATGGATGAGGACGGTTCACTCTCTAAAATTATACCGGATCCAGGTAGAGTCTTTTCTTTTCTTGCTTATTATCTTTTCAATTATTTTGTTAACTTTAATCTTGTTTGTCGTAATTACTCTATACTTTTGAATTATCGTCCGGTTTTATGCACTGACCGATTGAATATTTGACAAATTGCAACATACTCCCGAACGCCAATGTCAGTTTTAATAAAAGAGTCGAACTTCTTGAGACGTCTTATACACATAGAAGAAGACGGCATATTTACAGACTTAATAAAGGCGGAGCTGAGGAAGAAATGTTCGTATACCTTAGATGCTTACAAAAAGTTGGTGGAAAAAATGGCCGCTTGGCTAGACGAAAGGAATGCTTTGATAAGAACTCTGCAGAAAGAAGATGATCCTGTACTAAGAGAGAATAAAATGATTCGCCTGCTCAATAAAGAAGTGGAGAAATTAGGACAGTTAAACAATAGACTAAGCGAAGAGTTAATAGAACTGAAAACTGAAACATCCATGTGGTCGCAAAGAGTGAGTCGAATATAATTTTTGTTATGGTTTGTAATCTATTTGACTTGCTAATCTGTATTTTGATTGAACAGATGTCAATACAAGCTCTAGAGGATGAACTCCAAAAAGTTAAAAATAGGCTGAGCGAGACCATCAATTGTTGGGACAATGCAAAAAGCGAATTATTAAGGACTGAAAAGAAATTTGAAAAGTTTAGAATTCAGCATGCTAATTGCTCGGGTGATGCTCCTACTACCCCTGGCACTAATGGCATTCAACAGGGAGGTTGTAACGATTCTGTAAGTGCTGATAGTTTATTTTTGGCCGAGAAGGACAATTTTACGAAAAGTTATGAAGAAATTAGTCATCGGATAAAGTTATGGGCATTGTTATTTAGGCAATTACAGCCCTAACGCATATTTTGTTACGTTACAGGCTGATGGCCGTGATGTAATACATTATAGGACCGTAGCAGATTCTCGTTTCAAAGAAATAGAAGATCTTAATGCTGCATTGGTTAAAGCTGAACAGGAGAAGGATTCATTAACTCTTCAGGTAGGAAACTTTACATGCATTTCGTAGTGTATGTTGAGGACAATCGAATGCCATTTATTTGTGGGTTTAATGTTTATTTCTTTATTACTCTTTTTGGTTTTAAAGCTTAAGAATATGCCTGAGGATCGTGTAACTGAAACTCACGTATTCAAAGATCTTCAAGTCCAATTTTCTCAAGCACGAGGCGCTGCCGAACATTTTCGGACTATGGTCGAGAATTTAACTCGCGAAATAGAAGATTTACGAGGTAGTCGACGGGCATTTCGATCACAAGAAGAGGTGTGCTCATATTTCTCACTCACTCTCTTCATCCTGCTTTATTACTTGTCAAATTTTCCAAAAGCTCAGAGTTAAAGTTCCTTGAATAGAATGAGGCGAACAGCCGAGTAAACGATATCATGACGGAAATGAGGAGTCTCGAAACGGATTTGAATCGTATTCGTACTCAACGTGATGAAATACAACACGAATTGGAGATTGTCACGGCAACGCGAGCGTCAGAATTTCAACAGGTTACGATGCTAAGAAAATTGGCGAACGATCGGAAACAAGCCATAAAAGTATTACAGGATGAAGTTAGGAGATTAAAACTTATGATCTACGCAGAGACGAGAAATCAAAAGGCCGTTGAGTTTTATTCCAGTGACCCGCCTGATATGGGAGATGATATTAGCATCGGAAAAATTAACGAGGAGTTATCATATGTTGCCGAACTTGAGGAAAGATTAAAGTGAGGAGGCTACTGTTATTTGAAGTTGATTCTTTAACTTTTTTGATTCATTCTTTAACCGAAATGTTACACATTTATTGACTACTTATCAGACAATCAGACGAAGAGCGAGAAATACTTGAAAGGCAGTTGGAGGCGTGTCGAGATGCGCGATCAGATGTCAAAGATGTCCAATCGATTAGAGAATCCGAATATAGACTACGGAAAGAAGTTGACACACTAAAGCGTCGGCTTGATGAATATGACAAAAAATATGGAATTAAAGATCCTGGAGACGACCCCTTGCATATATTGTCTGCCAAGATTGCCGAAAAGGACAAGTTGATAGAAGAACTTCAAGAAAAGTGTCAGACGTCTCAAGCAGTGAGTGTTTTGAGAAAATTGGTTGTTTGTTTAATGAATAGCATGCTTACAATTTTTGCTTTTAGCACGCAAGGATATTGGAGCGTGAGGTTGACACCCTTGTAGATCAGGTATCCAAACAAGAAGAGGAACATAGTAGAAAAGTATGGGATACAATTAAAGCTGAAGATACTATATTACGATTGACTGACGCGGTGAGTGCAAAGACGAGCTATGCTATGGAACTGCCAAAAAAATTTTTTGTTGTTGGCTGTACTGACTTTGTTGTCATGTGGTTTCAGAAAACGCGAGCAGAACAAAAACTGCATAATGTATATAAAGAAAATATTTCACTCAAGAAACAAGTTGCAGAATTTGGTAAAGTTCAGCTCAAAGCAGAAGAGACCCGACGACAATTTGAATATAAAAACGTCAATTTGAACCAGCAGCTGGTTAGTAAGATTTATTAGTTGATTAGACCCGTGTACAACTTTTAGCTCAGGATTAATTTTAATTGAATGGACAGCAAAATCAAGAGAAAGAGCTCGCAGCGGCAAATGCAGCATTGCAAATCCACAAGATTAAACTAGCGGAAATGACAGAAGAGGTTAACAGGATGAAAGAGACCTTATCCAAAGGGGAATCTAAATATAATGAGGTTGGTAACCGTCACGTATTTAAATATTATGACGTTAAATTCTAAGCGAAATGTTATGTATTATTTCAGCTCGCAAACATGTTGAAAACCAAGACCGCACAAATAGTTGAAGAAAATAAATTACGACGACGTGCAGAAGAAGAAATGTTAGTCTACAAGAATAAGGCTCAGACGAAGAAGTCGACACTGTCTGCAGGCTTAGAAGCCGAGGTTAATGCGTATAAGGTATTTATTTGCGTCATACTACATACATTCGTGGGGTGTATGTTTGTGTTTGCTTTTTCATCAAATTTTGTTAATGGTTTTTGTTTAATCTTTAGGGCAAGCTAAAATGTTCGATTTGTACGGAACGGTTTAAAGACACCTGCATAATAAAGTGCATGCACTGTTTCTGCAGGCATTGTATAGACACACGGGTAGAGATGAGACATCGTAAATGTCCCGGGTGTGGTGAACAGTTCGGCGTCAATGATATTAAGACTATCTATTTGTAGATATCTTTCGGGTCATCTTTCTTTTCTTTACTCTGCTTGTCTCTCCTCTCCTAATATAAGACTATGGGAGTGGAGGATATAATTTGAGGAGATAGGCGGTCATTCTTCATAATCTGCGATGTAATATCAATATTAGCCTATGTATATTTTCATCTGTTATAACCCTTCAGCTTTATAATCTCGCGATATCACAGTAATAGGTTTACAAATCTTTTATATTATTCCTCGCATCACTCTTTTTCCCAATACTTTCCCTTCAACTTTTTCTGTACAGATTTCTTTACAATTTCTATATCTTCATTAACTTCATTCTCGATAATCTGCACTACCCCATTCATTTTAATTCTATCATGGCTGGTGATAGTAAGATTTTCACCGTCGTACGGATGGATTGAATCGATCAACTATAGCTAAAAATAGTCAACTATAATCAATAAATTGGCATAATTATGTTACATAACTAAGGCTCCATCAAGCAATGCCCGGAGAAAATTCCCCGGGCGCCATTTGGATCTCTATTAATCTGAAGTCCACACCCATCACACCCAAATACTTTATTTCCACC
>CAJVPI010000279.1:0-36952 GCA_910592345.1 Paraglomus brasilianum
CTCACCTGATTTCCGAGCTAATCGCTAGCCCGATGATCACATGCCCGCACATTTTTTTCGCCATCACTTTGTCAGTAGTGGATTTCCCTCCAATTGGCATCAGCACGTCCTTCAAATGCCCTTCCTCCCTCGACTGGCGGAACAAGAAAAAAAATTTTGTGACCACGCTTTTACTTTTACTTTCGCGCTAGCCGTTGACAAGGTTGCGAGCAAATCTCACGCCTTGCTGGGATGCCAGTCTTTCTACGGAAAGCCCACACAAGAAAGGGTTTGGGTCAGTCAGAGATGACTGTAGTCTCCTTCCTACGCACTTCTCCTAAGCGCTTTCTGAAAAGCGTTATGTGTTGGCGACGGAGGGTGTCTGTTTCCGGTTTCCTCTTTGTTCTCCTTGATTTGAACCTCGCCTTGTCGGCTGATCGAGGGAAAGGAGTCTACCTGCGTCTCATTTGCTGTTTGGGATGCCAGCCTTTCCTTTGGAAAGCCCAACTCAAGAAGGCTATGAGAGCCGCAGCCTCATCTATGCATTTCCCCTAAGCGCTTTCTGAAAAGCGTTATGTGTTGGCGACGGGGGATGTTCGATCAGTTAGAACCCACGGGCGTGAAAGTAGCAGAGGAGCTTTCTCGCTCAAATGGTTCGACAGATGGCGAATTAGTTTTTACTTGTATTGGCGATTCTGACTTGTATCCTTCCTGTGCAAATCTATAGGAATTTTCTTTTTTTTTTTCTAAGCTCTTTGCTTTCTACTTCTAGGCCAGGTCACACTATGCGATGGTATGAAAGGTGATATCCTGCTCTTCATCGACCAGGAGTTCTGCAATCAATGCATCCGGCACAAGATCTCACATAGCTACTTGCTGGATTGGCCCAGTCGACATGAGCTGTTCGTTCCTAGCTGGTGAGAAAAAACGTCTTTACCGGCTAGAATACGCTTCATACTTATTTCCCATCAGCCTAATTGTCTCTTTCGCCCCCTCCCCTAGTTGATCTCGAATGTATGACTTCCCAATTGTATATGCTAGTTATACTTCGAAAAGTTAACCGGATATTCAAATTCAGAAATCATCAGCCGTATTGTCGATTCCTGCAAGCTCCTGGCAGACGCGTTGCCTTAGGTTCAAGACGTAGGTATACGGACAATAACGCGTATATCATCTGAAGAGTCACATGGTGTCCGGTAAGGAGTGATAATCAATTACCGTAAGAGTGGACAGGTTTGTGGTCGTCATCATTAGATAATAGGTTTACGTGGTTAGACTTTAGTGGGTAATTAGTTTGTGTCTTGTTTCCTATTTTTTTTTAGCCTTTCATTAACTTGGTTACCATCATCCCGATTACTTGGGGCAACGATGATATCGCGTACTTTGTTGGGTTCCAAGTGGTATGTGTATTTCTGAACAACGCGTTATATGTTAGTCTACAGACTGTGTAGTAGTAGCATTTCTACGGAAACTATTACTGTGATATCTTATTGCGAGAAAGATGGAGTACTTATATGAACATGAAGTCATTCTGTAGATAATCGTGCATTCTTCCGACGAAAATTTCGGATATTTGTGTCGTACAAGAATAATTTCTATTTACGGTAACGATGCGACCACTACCTTAATAAAATCCGCTCACATGATAATAATAGTAACACTAATACAAATTTATTCAATGGCATAAAAGCTTTAATACAAAGAGTTTTTTTTTCGAGGCCAGTCAGCGCCTTGCGTTTTATTTTGATGTTTTATTTTTGAATTGCTTATTATAAACATAACATTTGAAGAACCACTCGTTGAACTTCAAAGATTATTTCAAACACATAAAACACATCTTGAACGTCTTTATTGTTCTTTACGGCAGTATAACAATCATACATATTGTGTGACAATCGAGAGACAACGTGCTATCAAACAAAGAATGTAGGTATTCGGATTAGTCGTACGACAAAATACAAGTGGCTCTCGATATAAGAAAGTGATCGGGATCCAACAAATTCCTTTCTTATATCGAAAATCTCTTATAACGAGAGTCATTTGTTATGAGATTTTAAATCGAGTCCAGCAAAAATACTTTCTTATATCGAAATTTTCTTATATCGAAGGGTTCTTATATCGAGAGCCACTTGTACTACAGTCAGAGAGATTTCCGGATTTGTCCATGCATATCATTCTTTTTATAGTAGCAAAAAAATTTTTAGAAATTTCTAGATTTATTACAGAACATTCGAGAAAAAAAATCTGAAAGCATAATAATGCTTCAACTATTGTTCTTTATTAGTATTAATAATGCTTTCGGATAACATATTTCTAACATCCTGAAGAACGCTCATTAAATCATCGCGGGATTTACTTGATAAATCTCGAAAACGGGATCGTTCTAAATCACCTAAAAGGGGTATCAAAGAGTTAATAATGGATAAAAGTTGTGATTTTGTTAACGAACTTTCAGCTTTTTGATCATCTGCGAGACAAACGCCCCTTTACTTGAGAAACTAAGCAAACTAAACTGTTTAATATATTAAAATTAAATATAAAATAAAATAAAAATTATGTCAAATAAAAGTAATAATAATAATCGATATAATTACGATTATATTAAATGCAGTGGGTGTTCTAAACCAGGCGAGCCAAGATGAGGAGAAAATGGAGCCGTTCTTACTTACAAGGGTCGGAATGGCGCCTCGCGAGTAAAAGACTGAGTAGCAATTCGGAGCCCTGGCCCCGTCGGGAATATTTAACTGTCAATCGTTCACCCCTTTTTCAAGGCTTACCAGAGCGAGATTACGCCCGAGAACAAAAATTATCTTACTCAAAATTCCTTCACGAACGATTGCCCAAATTATTATCTTTTTATCCTCTTCTTTATCTTCATCATCATCACTACTTGGAAATAACTGGGCAGGGATATAAACGGGGTCCGTGTTGTTAATACTGATCCGTTAGTTGAAAGATTAAATCGAAAAATGTTATAAGAGTGCTTTGGTTAATTTTGCCAGTATGGGGACAAGGTTGAGATAGAGGAAAGAACCATCCTTTTGTTTCTTATGAAGCTACCAGGAAGTCCTTATCTACGATGTCATGTCGTCTTCCAAAATGGTCCTCATGCCCATGAGAGCAAATCATGATGCAGCACCCGTTGCGTAACTAATTACAAGATTTTCCAATGAACGATCCAGTATTAATCGCGTTTGTGCCAAGTAATGTAACACCAGAGCCAAAATATCGTCGTGACTTGATACAAGACAGCGTCCCACACGGCACTTAGCCATAGCATTTGACTTAATATTAAGCTAACCCCCTTATATGACGACGTATTTGACGTTTTGCCGTTGTGGCGTAATCAATCATGCGTCACCAAACACAGCCTTCATGCATAAATGTACAGTATCTTTTTGCCACTCGACGTAATAAGCTTGGCACTATGTCATCAACACAGCCACATCTACAATAAATTTACTGCCCTTTCTCACGCTTAGTTGTACGCGAACGTTATATCGTTACAGCATAGTTATCAAAAGAATTTCGTTGTGATATTCTTCCGGGGCCTCTAAACTAGAACATTTGTAATTTATTCGCACGAGCCATCATTGACTTCTCTAAATTGTCAATAATCTGCTCTAAATGACGTCCGTTTTTAAAAAAATCCAACAGGACATCGATGCCAAAATCCATAAGACCAAAGAATTTCTCTCTCATGAGAAAGAATGGCACAATCTTTCCGGCTCTGTACATCTAACTACCGAAAAAATCTTCCATCCGCGTACAGTCGACGACTGTAAGCGCGTTGTTCGCAAGGCAGCCAAACATTCCAAACATATCCGTGTCGCTGCATCCGGTCATGCATTCTCTTCCCTCTGCAGTACTAAAGATTATCTCATCATCACTAACAACTTGACCAAAATCACCATCTCCGCACATGAGAAACATGGTTACGTTGTCATCGCTGAGGCAGGAGCAAAGTTGGCGAACATTGAAAAGGCACTGAGTGAACATAATCCGCCACTGATGCTGAAAACTGGAGGCCTGTTTAAAGAACAAACGATTGGTGGGGCTGTTAGTGTTGGCGCGACAGGAATGCAAGTAGGGAATGCAAGTATTTCGGATGAAGTGGTAGCATTGAAGGTGGTTGCAGCGGATGAACAGGTAATTGAACTCACCGAAGAGAAAGATCCATTGGAGATGAATGCGGCTAGGTTGAGTTTAGGTAAGTCTTGAGCAAACGGTAGATTTTATGTAGAGGAATAATGTGTAGGAACTTGTCTAATCTATTACCCTTATTTACATGCATCTCACAAAAAAGGCTTGTTCGGCATAATCCATACCGTGACACTTCGCACGCGTCCGCTTCAGCGGGCCCTTTTAATAGACTCTGTCCTTCCTCTTTCTACCACACTGACTGAGGCCAATATCTCTTCGCTTCTTTCCCATAAAGAAGCCTTGGAACTTGTCTACTTTCCATTTAATTCTTCGACCTTTACTGTTGCTGACGACGTTATCTGGGTTCGATCATTGGTAAAAACAGATGAAAATCCTTCCAATGAGAAGGCGGAAGATACATTGTGGGGAAACTACAACGTGAAGTTCAATGAACCGTTATTTAAGTATATTGTTAACAATCCAAGCGCGACACCGCATTTAGTGAATTTGTTATTTAAAGCGGGAGTTAAAGAAAAGAAAATCGTGGTGTCTGGAGGAGAAGCGTACTCTTTGAACGGGGCAATAGATAAAGTGCAATATGTTGGTGTGGAGTTTGTGATAAAGCTTAGAAATGGGTACAAGCCTGTGGTTGATGCCTTAAATGAAGTCGTCAGTAAGGTAATGTCAACATGGTAGAAGTTATGAGACGCATGATGAGAGCGCCATATAGCTGAGAGATGCATTTAGCAGTGTCCGTTCTTTATACTAAATTTTCTACTTCACTCGCTACTTTCTAGATCTACGAACGTGCTCAAAAGGATGAATTTCCCATCAATTTGCCAATTAAGATTCGTTTCGTCAAAGCATCCCAGGCATTACTGTCACCATTATATGATAGTAACTCTTCAACTGTGTTTGCTATAATTGAGCTCATGTCTATTAGGGATACTAAAGGATATCAAGACTTTGTTGATTCTATCAGCCAGACTTGGGCTAAGAAATATGAAACTCGGTAAGTAAAGTCAGCTTTGTGAACTAGGATCTATTGAAGTTCAGTGGCACATGCTATATTATTCTGACAAGTGTTTCTGTAATCAGCACTCTTCCTTAACACTAATCGTTTCTTTTTTTCTCCCTATTAGTACCACTTGGTCGTCCTATTGGGAAAGAATTCCAGAGGTTTTCCCTCAGACGCGTACCAGTCTTGATGATAGACGTAATCAGTTCAATAAGATTAGAACAAAGTATGATCCGAATGGAATGTTCTTTGATAATGAGAGTTTGAAGAGAGTATTACTCGGTGCTGGTGACGATGCTGACCTTGATAAGTGATGGGAGATTGGGTATAAAAACTGGTAATCATTGGGATAATATACGAACAAATTATTAAATATTAAATTATTAAAATTAACTGTATTTTAAATATTTAAGCTCCAGGCAGCCAACATGAAAAAAGTTTACATATTCAATAGCTTAAAGTTTATTTGGCCCCTTTTCACAGAAACTGCTTCAATACATTTCCACTCCATCATATTGCTGCGCTCAGAAATATTATTTGTCATACGTTTGTAACATAATAAGGTCTAACTATTAGATGGCCAATTGTAAAACTCACTGATTAGGAATTATACACTTTAGGCGGTTTGATTAATAATTGCACTGATTGTCGTCTGTGTACTAGAACTCGTCGTAAGCAAGCTGCAGTCGCAACGTCGTTACTTATATTCGATGCAGTTTATGCACGGTGGCGTAGAGCCTATATTCCATCGCGATTACTACTTAGGACAGCATGATATATAAAGGCATGAAGTTTGTGTCGTGCCAACTATCACGGGAGAGCGATTGATAATCGGCACTTGGAATTTTCGAACGGAGCGTGGCTTCTTTCGCTATGTCGATGAGCGACACTAATCCTAAATAATACTGTGGGATTAATTTGATAGTCTATCGAATTGGGGTACAATGGAATTTCTCTAAATCAAATGCGTTCCAATAACAATCAGAGTAATCAGAGTAAAAGAGCTACTCATTTAATAAGATAATAAAGGAATCACATATTATAAGCACTTGCGAACACACTGAAACTAGCTGACTCTTTTATATCTTTCGAGCTACTAATTGATCTTAAACTACTGTCGCATTGCGATGTGCATTCTCTTCGTATCACCGCAGAAATCTAGGAGGAATACATCGGGTTGTGGTTTGATACGAACTCTGATGATTGTGAGAGTACAATGATAGGCATTGTCCTTAGACCTTCTGCCATGATGTCGCCACTACACCTTTAGCGTTCAATCGTAGGTGTAAACAAATAAAGAACGCAAACCTCCATGATGTCGCCGCAAATGTTGGTCGCGGCATCCTTTAAAAGTTTTGGTCGAGTGATCAAATAATTCCTCGCCATCCCAATGGATAATATGGTGCAATATTCGTGTGAGTGGTATTAATCGGCCTTTGATTTGGAGGTGAATGAAAAGGTGCTGCTGAATAAGGGAGAGCCACCCCCAAAAACTCAATCTGAGGGTAATTTGTTTGGATAAGATTGATCTTATTTAGAGCATTGGAACGATCTGAGTTACAATTAAAAAACCACCTGCAAGGTTCAAATAATTTGATAAGTAACACTCATATATTGTTTCCAACAAAACTTGATAGAATTACCTCTTCTTTGTAGGATTGTTGGCCTTTGAAACCATCCACTATACACACTGTGTTAATACTTGCCCAGAAAGTTGACTAGTTCGATATGGATTCATTCCTTGTCTCCACCGTCAAGCTGATACGAAAATCGGTGAGAATAATACAAGCTTGTGAGCCAGAATAAAACTTACTCTGATAAATAGGTCATCTCCAATTATTTCGGCATATATTTGGTGTGTATTGATCGACATTCTTTCATTCGTTCATTCCCATCGAAAAAGATAAATCCATTTCCACTCGGCCGCCACTCGTTTATCCCGTCTCTTCCCGCCACCTATTCCGCTCGCACCATTTTCCTCTTCTCCCTGATAACTTCTTGATCAAGGCTTTTTTGCACTGTTATGCTTCCCTTTCCTTTATTCTTAAAAGTACTTCACGAATTTTGTATGTTTGCCTAGACTGCGTTATTACTGGAAACGACCAAAACAAAGCGAAAATAATTACCTGCTTGGACGAGTTAAAAGATTGACTTGAGTTGCAAACAGGAAGAAAATACTAAGGATTTATCAGCACCCACCCAATAAATGTTTTTACTACGCGCTCAGTGATTAGATACTGATGTGATATATACATGCAAGATGCGCCATAATAGTCGTCATACCTGCAAATTGCTAGCAAAATCTCGCGGACTTAAAAATGGTTTCACGCGTCCATATATTTTTCGTTTTAGCTACGGACTAATAAATCCATTAATTTACAGGAACAGGTTGGGTAATAGGACAATTTGCCTAATCCAATAAGATTACATCGAAAAAATTTATACAATTGCTCTACTTTCATCACCACATGCCTCGCCCAAGTGATCGGAATTCTTCATGCGTAACAATTATACTTCGTGTCTAGATGGGTATATTCAATTCAGCCTGCCTTTTTTTTTTCAATAGTTTGCTTTAATACGATATTTTCCAGCATGCCTAACACACATACCATATACAGAAGCAGTTGGTGTACCACAATCTCCACAAGGAACGCGTGATCGCCTTTTCCAATAAAGAGCACAACCTTTTTACAATGTAAATAGTGGACAGCATACTAATCATGGTAATAAAGTTTTTTTGTCAATCAATAAAAATATCTTAATCAAGATTGCGAATTATCCTGCAAAGCAGGGCACTCCGTGCTGAGGAGATGAATCCCTATGGGGACTAGTAGAATCAAATCATTAAAGTCTTCATAATATACGATGGATAGCGGCAGAATTTACGGATACTGATAGCGATGGCTGTATGTACCGTATATTGCATGTTGCCGGTGATATAAAATATCCAGCGTCAAGCCATTTTAGCAGACGATCCTCCTCCAAGAATGGAAGAATATATGGCTAACAGGCGTCCCAATTTATACATATGTGCGCGAATAGTCTGATCGGCCTGCGACATGATTGATAAGACAGTAGTGGCACAGGTCAAAGTATCGACTTTCAACAATGATAACTGCCAGGTTTCGACTTAATAATGATGTAGAAATGCCCGCCTTTGGTTGTAAGTACTTTGGTTGTTCATCCAAATATGTATTTGTACTCAAAACTATATGTTTAACTTATTGTAGTGGGCACCTATCGTATCAAAAAACCCGAAATAGTCGATTCCGTAGTCCGACAAGCAGTCAAATGTGGCTATCGACTGATTGACTCGGCCGCTGTTTACAAAAATGAAGAAGCCGTAGGGAAGACGATAAGAAGCATAATTGAGGACACATCATCTGGACTCAAGCGGGAAGATTTCTTCATTACAAGTAAACTTGGTGGGTTTTTACGGTTGATGGATAGTATGCAGGTAATTAAGTTTAGATGACGATGTTGATTATCTTACTGTTCTACAGCCCCAAGAGATCACGGATTTGAGGCCGCTTATAATGGTGATAATGCATATCATATGTTATCATTATATCTATAGAAAACTGATTAGTCATACAAATTCACACGACTAATAATCATCGATTCCCGTGTTAGCTTGTCTCACTTCGTTAGAAAAACTGGATTTGGGTTATCTCGATCTCTTTCTTATCCACTGGCCAGGGTCAGTCGAGTTTCACACGATCTCTATGTTCTGGCTCGTTCTCAAAACACCAATCGCTTGTAAGAATTTACTAGTGAAACCTAATCGCAAAATCCCTTAAATTGCCGTACAAGCCCGTGACCAGAACGGGTCAGAACATACGTAATTCTTTAATGATTCTTTAATAATTGAAACCATTTATGCGTCTTTTCAATTTTCCAATAGGAGTCAAAAGCTTACGCAAGATGACCCTCGGAATGCAGTAAACAGACGGCAGAGTTACAAAGCATTGGAAAAGCTTTACACAGAAGGCAAAGTCAGAGCAATAGGGATAAGCAATTACACTCTTGCTCATCTCGAAGATCTTTTAACTTATTCCTCCATCACACCACAAGTGCATCAATTCGAGGTCCATCCTCTGTTGTATCAGACGGAATTGATTGACTTTTGCAAACGGCACAACATTCTAGTTCAAGCCTATTCTAGTCTTGGAGAAGGCAAGCTCGTAGATGGAAGCTATAATATTGAGGGAGTAAAAACCATGGCCCAGAGGCATGGAGTGAGTGAAGCCCAGGTGTACCTGCGTTGGGGATATCAGCATGGATTTGGTGTTATACCAAAGAGTACCAACCCTCAGAGGATACAGACAAACAGTGGGATATTTCATTTTGAGTTGGATGATGAGGTGAGCAATGTTGATGTAAATTCCACATTTGAGATTTTCTTTTTTTACATTAACTGTTGATATTTTTTTTTAATGCTAATCAGGAAATGGCATATTTGAATAGTCAAACCGAAAGAAAAAGATTCTGTTGGAACCCAAGCTATATTGTATGAATGTCATGGTCATGTGACAAAATACGGTGTTACCAGATAAATGTGATCAACCTTTTTCAGTATAACGACTTTTTTAATCCTCACAGACAATGTTTAAAGCATCATCTAAACGTATTGCTTTAACAATACAGAGACTTCCGCCACTTACGCAGAGTGCGATAAACAATAAAACTTTATGCAATTTCAAGCTATCCACACCAAAAAGGGAGTTTTGGCTTCCACTTGTTAACAAAACTATTCCCACACACGTTCAGAAATCATCCTTTTCTGTCAAACGTTCGACATATCACTCACGCACACCACTTTCAACTAATCACTCTTTCCCAATTGGTCGTCTAAATCAAACGTATACCAGTTTGATCATAGATGCGTCAAGAGAGACACGTAGGATATTAAAATATTTTGGCATCGGGCTAGTTACAATCGGTTTGCTAACTTTGATAACATGGAGAGGCATACACTTATACATTGAACACTTCTATCACCCTACACCTTCGACTCTACCCAGATTAGCCAGGGATTGTCTCAGAGGAGCTTATGTCCGCGAGGAACTCTATCCTGATTCTCATTTGGCTGAACAGTACCTCCAACATGCTTTAAGAATAGCCATTCAAGAACAGCAACTTCCACCTGATCATCCAATTGTCCTAGACATAATATTACGTATGGCCAATAATTCTGCAATGATTGAAAATTACCATGATGCACTCACCAGATACGAATCCGTTTGGCAAATTCTAGTTGATTCTGGGACAGAGGAGAACATGGATAAAGCCATCGAGGTTTCAAAGAAGATTTCGTGGGTGTATATGAATATGCAAGATTATAAAAAAGCTGAAAAATATCTTAGATGGGCCATTGGGATTATGAGCCAAAAGGGCGATGGTGGTAATAGTGGCACAAATGCTGGAAGCGCTGCTCTGGCAGTAGTGAATACGAACTTTATTGAACACATCCTATTATTAGCAGGCATCTATGCACAGCAAAAGCTTTATAACAAGGCGCTTGCTTTATATGTTGGCATTCTGAAACAACTGAAAGAATCGAACTCAACTGATCAATCATTCATCTGCTATGAAGCAATAATAAGAGGACATATAGGTGAAATTCTCTACGGTCAGAACAAATTGGAAGATGCCATGGGTTGGTTGCAACAAGGTCTTTTACTAACCAAACAAGGATCGGGAATGCGTGCTTGTGACGAATGTGCTGGAGTTATTTTCAATAACCTTGGAATGATACACGAATTAAAGGGGCAGATGGAAGATGCTAGAAAGTTTTATCAAAATGCTGTGGGATATGCCGAGAAAGCGGGAGATATTCGAGGTATTAACGAGTTTCAGAAAAGGCTGGATAACATTAACCATCACAAAAGTTAGGGTAAAAACGAACGATTACGTGATACAATGTTACCGGAACTATGGACCCGTCATTGTTTGATTTAGGGTTCTGGACTCTAACTCGTAGTGATGGACGACAAGTATAGCAGCTTGTTTTTCCACAAAATATTGAGAATCCGAGAACAATTTGACTAATAAAAAAAGCGATTCCAATGCATTCTGTGATAGTATGGGAGGAAAATTCTTTTTGTCCGAGCCCAACAGGTTTCATGACACTGTCATGTAAAACATTCCGTGTAACGTTATTCTGTCAATGCACCAAATGACTACAAATGGGGTCACACGCGGAAGGAAAGTGTAAAAAGGGTAGAGAAGAATATGTACATAAAGTTGGCGTTGTTCTCTTTGAACATTCCAAACTCGTAATAACTTTCATATCAAGCACATACTCGAGACATCGTATTTGTAGTTGTATGTATTTTCGCTCGTGTTTTATCACCATAAATTTCTCATGTACCAATTGCCTTTTGGAATTAATTTGTTATGAGAACATGCGACATCCAGTAACCACTCCAACTGCAATTTACAATCACATCAGCTAACCAAAGAGTAGCACAGTTTATAATTCTTCAAGTATATAAATTTGATAAGTCGTTCATGCTATTGTGCGCCCACTCGTACATATTGCGGTTATTGTTCAACTACCTCCTTTAAGGGGGGTGGGGTTCTAATAATCCATATTCATATATTCTCCGAAATTTGCTTGGTATACACAACAAACGCTAACTACCGTCGTCACTATCTCACAGTCGTTCGCCTCACCTCCATCGTTATTCAATATTCCCCCCCCGCGTTCACATTACGCTTACTTGGAACTCGGCGACTGTTACTACTATAATATATATATGACACAGGAGTCCACTGCAGACAAGGCAACCACTTCAACACACAAAGTAAGTGGTTCCCTCAAACTCAAAGAAACAGCCGATCGGTAAGTTGGTTGTGCGTTGTGGTATTAGAATCAATACAAAAGGAACATGTAACGATAACTTTGTTAACGAAACTTTACAACTCTTAACTTTATACAACTTCACATAGTGTTAGGAGAATGTTAGGCAAAGAGGTAAGTGACTTGCCTATGGTATTATAAGCCAAATGCTTGTTACATATAGCTTATTAAGTTATTTTGCACCTACTTGACATACAGGTTAAAGATACTGCTCATAAAGAACTAGTGGCCATAAAATCACTTGAGGACATTCCAAAAATTATAACTATTGAAGCAGAAACCGCAATATTACATGCTCTCAGAGGAGCAAACTTGCGCAAAAACCAACAATACGAAGAAGCACTTATAGAACTAAACAAAGCATTATCAATAGAGAATGGCTTCGTTATCGCAAGGCAAATACGTGGCGAAGTATTCCGTAAATTAGGCAGATATCGAGATTCACTAAAAGACTTTACTAGAGTGCTCGCAGAATGGCCAGACAATGTTGCAGCCAGAGCATATAGAGGAGAGGTAAACAGAATGCTCGGAAAAGACAATGAAGCCTTATCCGATCTCGACAGAGTTATTGCTGTCGAACCAGATAATGCATTCTCACTACGAGGAAGGGGAGAAGTATATCGAATGATGAATAGATATGACGAGGCCTTGACTGATCTCAACCGAGCGTTAGAATTAGAACCTAATAATGCATTCGCATTACGAGGTAGAGGCACTGTATACCAGAAACTAGCCAAATACGATAAAGCCGTTGCTGATCTCGATAAATCGCTTGAATTGGAACCAGAGAGCACATTTGCACTTCGTCGTCGTGGAGAAGTAAAGCTCAAACTAAAACTATACGAAGAAGCACTGAAAGATTTAAACAAGTCGTTAGAATTAAGGCCAGATAGTACGAGTGCATTAGAAACACGCAGTGAAGTCTATCGTAAACTAGGTAGATTTGATGAAGCATTAACTGATCTCAACGAGATACTCAAGCGCAATCCATCACACGTATCGGCTCTTAAAGATCGAAGTCACATATATATTGAGCAAGAGAAATATTCCGATGCGTTAACAGATTTGAATGCCATACTACGCATCAAGCCAGAAGACCCATATACACTCCGTGATCGAGGATTACTCAAGCGTAAACTAGGATATGCTGATGATGCAGTAGTAGATCTTGACAAGTCACTTGCACAACGACCTAATTCGGCTACGGCATTAGAGAATCGAGGAATGGCGCATTTCACCCTCGGACGTCTTCAAAACTCGTTAAAAGATCTCACAACAGCACTAGAGATTCGTTCGAATAGTTTGGAAGCTTTACAAGCACGTGCGACAGTTAATTATGTTCTTGGTAATTATAATGCGAGTCTAATCGACCTGGAGCGTGTACTTAGCCGTCGTAATCCACCCGCACCGTTTCGTAAGATTCGTATCAAAATCTTGTTCAAGCTGCATCGATACGATGAGGCGCTTAACGATCTCGAAAAGTTGTTCCATCCCGACCTGCAGGATCCCGAGGCGTATTATCTTCGTGCGTATATGTGCTTCTTGGTTCGTAGATTTTCAGAGGCGTTGAGCGATTTGAACAAGGCGCTCGCTTTCGACTGCGAAAACGTGGAGGCGTTAGAGTTGAGAGCAAAGACCTATCTGATGTTGTATCGGACTACGGATGCGTTTGCTGATTTTGAGACGGTCTCTATATTGGACCCTACTCATGTGTTTAGGCTTTGTAGTGTGGAGACTATTAATAGTGTTATTAAGGAGTTTTGTGCAAAGAGCGATTGTGAATATATGTATTAAGAGATGTAATGGAACGTCTATTTTAGAAGCCTTGACGACTGCAATGTCCTGGATAGGAGCAATGGCATTACGAAAAGCAATAGCAAATGGAATACGTATCGAATAGTTAATATTGAAGGATTACTAATGTTGAGTATGTGGTGGATATTTTGGCCGGATTCAGACAAACTAATTTAGTCTGGGGGTGAGACTTTTGGATATCAAATTCTCTCTTTTTCTTTGATTCGAATAGAAACTGTAAATTCCTAATTCACATTATTCTTGGCAGTCATTGAGTTGTATATAAGAGTGATGCTGCCACAATAAAGATGCACTAAAAAACATAATAATAGATACGCCTATACATATATGTATTAGTATTAGATTGACGATCGTCTTGTGGGTTTTAATATCGGGACAAAATTCGAGAGGCCTAGTGATGTAATCACTGGACCTAGTACACTTCTAATTAAAATAGCATTCTAAACAAACATCTACTTTACATATTCCTAATTTCCGCCTTCTTTCCGCCTTCCGCCTTCCACGGGATGACCAAGACACGACATTTTTTTGATTACTTCCATCTCCAAGTTGAGAGGCGAAACAATAGTCAATGTCAAGCGGTCAAGCACCTCTAGACTACTATTAACCCTCCTGAAACCTTTTTGGATGTAACAATCTGATATCGAACTATCTTCCTTCAAATGTTCAGACAGTTCAGGAAAATTCCTTAAAATCCTATACCCCGAGAATGCATACGGAGTAGCTAATCGGATAGCAGACTCGATGCCAGGAGCGATAGCAAAATCTTCAAAAGATTTCGATACAAATGTCATGGAGACTCTTGAATATAGTTGGAATTGTGCTTCGCGAAGTACTTTCTTCACCATGTCTATAAAATTATCTAATAACTGTGCGGCGTATTCTTCAGTCACTGTGATCAATGGTGCCTCGATGACGGATGGTTTAGGTATTTGGAAGTAATCGAGCTCACCCTCAAGTTGCATACGAGACACCGAGTTACAGTGCATACTCTGACTGCAATCATCATAGTATGGGACTGTACCTTTGCGATAGTATTCCATGATGTAATAGAAGGCACGACCATCCCTATCGAAGAAGTATTCATTGCCATTGCTGGGATGTAACATGTCTTTGTTCCGTTCCTGAAACATTGTTCCAAGGTGCGTATCTGGGTATTGTGTTAGCGTTGAACGATAGGTTTCATACTTTAGGTGAACGGGATATGGTAATTGGGGTGTTTTCGAGCGACATTCAATGAATGTCAATTTGATTGATAATTATATAATTACAAGTCATGTTATCGTCCAACTGTTTGATATTGTAAATCAGTGACAAGTGTGAGGACGACATATAACTAGGTATTCTCACAAACCTTCATTCCACCGACGTTTAGGACTATTCTTTCGTCAGTCATAGAAATATAAATAATATGTTAAATAGATTAAATATAAATAAATTATATATACTTGTATTAAGAAAAAAGACAGGTATGGATGAGAAAACTAACAGTTCGATTTATTATGAACGCCACAATAAAATTCAGGGGCTCTGAACGCCACACCACAGATTTGTCTTACAAAATTTAACAAAGACAATTGGTAATAGTGTTTGCCTAGTAACGATACCTTACATAAATATTTCGCTTACTTCATTGATAACTGATTTTTGACAAAGATTTTAGCACCAACATGAGTGGATTTCTAACAGGTTTTGACTGGCTTGGCCCTGTCACGTGTCACACTGTACCAATAAATATGTGTGTAAGTTCACTATTTGTGAAGCAAATATTAATTCTATAAAACAATATACAAAAGCGCGAAAAATTTATTGTGATTGCAAACCAATTTATAAAAGGGCTTACGTAGTCCTAAAGCAAGCAACATAGAGTTGGCCATGAGTAAATACTAGAGTCGGCAACTAAACTCCTACGTAATTTAAAGTTTAACCTTATTGATGGTCATGGCAAAGGCGTTTAAATACAAAGGCAAAATTCGAGGAAAGGCACGTGATCCAAAAAAATCTTCTACGTTGCAATGTATGCAATAGCGTCGTGCAAATATGCAATGTGCAGAAATCCTATATATATAGATAATAAAATAATAGCCATGCGACCATTATTATTATGCATATTCTCATCGTGTATAAGTTGAACAACCAAAGTCATGTGAATACACTTACAACAATGGAATAGTAACGAATTATTATATTTATTGATTATTCGGATCAAAATGGTGGAATTTGGCGTAAATTAATTTCATAGACGTTAAAAATGTTATATATCTTTGTCTCAATCAAGCTTTCCGCGTTGATTAACATTTTTTGAAATACTGTATGTAATATAGATATAAAAATGCAACTGAAATTTACAGTCAATAAATTTTACATGGCATTGAAGCTCATTGATCGTATTTATGAAATAGACATAAATTTCTTATATCTTGATTGTGAAGTTATAGTACAATGCGTTATGAAAACAATACGATTATGCAGATCATATGAGAAATTATTGATGATTTAAAACATTTCACTGCCACGAAATGAATAAATCTATGGTCACTTTTCATAAGTACGATCAATGGTTTAAGGAAAAACGAACTTTGAAAAAGATCGAATTTTGTAGATTGTAATAGTAAATTTTGCAGATCACCTTAAGTAGAAATTAGTTAAGAAAAGAACCGCTATCTGGAGAAAGGAAATTTCAAACTCTTAATAATCTGCAATGCTACATTTGATGATCATGTACAAATGCGAACAACAATAACCAGCGTTGTGTCTGTAGGCATTATCATTTTAGGATTAGTGACACCGAGAGTAAGAAAGGAGTTTGGTAAATGGAGACCTTAAATTGTTATGGTATTATTTCTACGTTGAAGAATGAGTCATCCATAGGCTCGTAATAGATCAATTACAACTTGATTCTCCGGGCGGCTAATGTATTGAGTCATGCTCACAGCATGCGTTCCTATTAATTGATACGATTGGAATGTTGTTATATTATGAATAAGATAGTTTCTGTATTACTATCACTACTTTAGTCTATGATAAAGTATAGTTCTCTAGAGTTTACTTAGGGATTTTGTACTAACCTACATATAGTATATCTCTGACAGCATAATATTGAAGATTTGTAGAAATAATATGACAGTATGCAGCAGCTGCAGTAAACCTTTTATTGCTGACGCGTAAAACACGGCAGTTTTGAGAATTAATCTGTCATTGTTACGGCGTTAATTGCACAAGCGCTTTTCGATTTTTGGAAAAAGTATACCTATTACCATTACTATGCTTAATGTTAATAACCAATCAAAAATTCTTAGTGTCAGCATTTAGCAAATGACTCGATTTAAAGATTTACAAATTTAACTTTTATTTTTCTAACTCGATCGAAACTGACTACTGGATGGCAATATTACATTGAAAAGATTTTAAACCACATGATTGTAATAAAGAACTAGTTGCCTTCTCTTTACAACAAACATGTTCCTCCATACAAAGAAGTGACCCTGATACAGTGTGTTTTTGAGCAGAATTAAGGTAAGTTCGTATTTAGAACGCGTTCAAGGCGTATTACACTGTACTTTGCTACAGAGTATTTAATATATTGCACGATTGTATATCGATCATAACAAATATTGTGCATTAAGATTATCGGTATAAAAAACTTGTTGCATTATTATCCATGTATAAGCGTTGCAGGTCGTTAGACAAATCATCATGGTAATTACAGATATTCTTGTCCTAAATAGCCCAAGTCAAGATACTTTTCGTTTCAGTGTATGTGATTATTTATTATAAATAAACTCGACAGTTTTCAGACGTGCTGAATAATTAAACGGAATTCAATTAGTAGACGCAAACACATCTATCGTTTGATTTTGTTAATTAGTATACTATTCTTGTCGAAATGTTTTCTTTACATGCGCTAACCAACTCGTAAATATTCCTTATGTCTCCCTCATCAACGTCCGCAATATCAGCCATCAAATATGCAATTTCACCATGCGAATCAGAATATTGCTTTTCCACATTATGGGCAGCAAGGATTTCGTTGATTTCCTAACGTGAGAAAAATATTAGAGTTAAAGCAGCAGTTCTAATAGGATAAACACATGCATTGGCAGGAAATGACAATCCATTAAACTGAATAATTCTATAATTTACCTTAAGTACACCAGGAACATTGTGATGAACAAACAATAACCGAGCAATTTTCTGTGTCGCCTCGATAGCACGGAGATCAACTTCTGGTAAGTTCACTGCACCAACAGACGTGCCATAGTTTATATATCGAACAACTGCATTGCCTACTTCTATGCCAATCATTTTCTGCGCTTCTTCAGTTGATCCACCTAAAAAGAAGATATGTCAGATAAGAACTGTTAATATTAAGCATAAGAGACTGTATTATAGCCAAATTGTCGCAACTTCATACAAACCAATATGCGGAGTCATCAAAACATTCTCGCATTCGCGTAATTCGTCAACCCAATCCCCCAGATCACTAGTAAAAGTCTCCCCATTTTTTGCCGGCTCCTTCGGATACACATCCAAAGCTGCTCCTGCCAACTGTCCTCGTTTCAGCGCTCTAACCAGTGCTGGTATTTGCACAACGCTTCCTCGAGATGCGTTAATAAAATAACTCCCTTTCTTCATACACTCAAACTCCTTATCACCCATCATGGTTTTTGTTTCTGGTGTTTCGGGAACATGGATGGTGATAAAGTCGGCTGAAGCGAGTAGTTCGTGAAGGGAGTCTACTTGTCGGGCTGTACCAAGGGGCATAAGTGAAAGTATGTCGTGGAAACAAACTTTCATTCCCATTGCTTCGGCTAGAACAGATAGCTGACTTCCGATGTGGCCATAGCCGACAATACCTTTACGAAAGGAGTAAAGGGGGAGGCGTGAGTCTATTGATTTTCCAGAAAGATTTGTATAACCAGATTTGCTACTAACCTAGAGTCTTGCCTCTAATCTCGCGGCAATTACTAGACACCTTGTTCCAAATTCCTTTATGCATTTCCATGTTTCTGTCACCCAACTTCCTGCTTAGTATCACAATCTCCGCAATGATCAACTCTGCCACGCTCCTACTATTGCTGAATGGCGAATTGAAGACGACAATCCCGCGACTTGCTGCTGTCTCGAGATCCACCTGGTTGGTTCCTATACAGAAGCATCCGATCGCAAGAAGTTTTCTGGCTTCGGAGAGAACACGCGATGTTAGTTTGGTTTTCGAACGGATTCCTATGGCTTGGACATCTCTGATCTTTTCAATCAAGACTGATTCGGGAAGAGCTTCTTTGTAATGTTCGACCTAGAAGAATCGTTAGATTGTTGAAAGATCAGGGTCAGATTGATGTAGCGAGCATTAGTACGTGTCGCGATATCTAACATGTGCATACATTTATGCCTTGGTATATTATTCTCGTTTCCTAGTTAAGTAGCGCTTGACAAGCCAATATAATAATTTTTTCTAACCGTTCTCTCGTACCTGATAGCCTTGCTTAGTGAGAATGTCGACTGCACTCTGGTTAATATTTTCCAGTAACAGCACTTTTATCTCTCCTGCATTAAAAGGTTTAAGTGCTTTCAGCGAATACGACCCTCCGCGCGCTTCTGTCATTTTGATAAATGTATATTTCGTGGTCAAAGTTTTTTTTTTAACTTTTGTGTGAAGATCACCTAATTAGGGCGGGTTTATATTGATCAGAGATAATCTTATCAATAGATCACTGTATTTACATTCTGGGACATACCGGTGATTAAAAGAATTAGTAATATAAAACTCTCGTCTGACAAGTCGAAACTGTACCACTTTTCACTTTTCGATTTGGAAATGGCAATCAGAATCAATTCTATATAAGGAACTAATTCGGTCTAACCAAGTCCCATATGCTGAATATGTTGGATTAGTCATCAGATTAGCATAATGATGGAGAGCATGAGACTGCCATATGATTAAGCTCGTAGCCAAAATAATGCAGAAAATGACTTAAAGACTGTCACAAACTTTTTTAAACACCTTGATAAGACTGGCATTTCTAACGCTAATATGACCCGCATATGAGGAAAGTACGTTATCGATCTCTTAATAAAGAGTTTTTAACTGTATTAAGTAAGTCTAATATAGTCATGTGATAAAATTTATGAATGCTCTGGTCGGAAACATGTAAAAGTAAAAAAATATGATTTTCTGAGCTTAAAAGAAACTTTAGGGTTTCTTTTGATGTATATTTTTATCGTGGGCAAGAGATGTCTCTGCGTTTTTTTTCGCAAAGACGCTATTCCATGTGCAATCCATTCAACTGCTTCTGTCGTATTTGTTAATTTCTATTGACAACGGCCTTATCTATTGTTATGGTTGTCTACTCCTTCAACGATATTGAATTACGTTGATAGTCAAAAACGCGCTTATTTAATATGGTGTCGTGCCGTAAATATGTTATGCTGGCTTGAAAGGAAAAACCTTTACCTCAAGTCTATCGGAAAAAGCTTTCATTGTCCACAAGAGTAGTTAACTCTGGTTTTGAAAAATCTCACAAGTCCCAGTAACCTTTTGCAACCCTAAAGAATGCTTCTAAATTGGCAATGTAGCCATGAATGAAATTGAAAATTATAATTTAAGCTTACCACAATTTTCGTTAACACGCATTATTATTATTTGAGAATTAAAAGTTCTTGCAAACTTACATGGTAATCTTAATTCAATCAAGTTTGTCTGCTTCTCCATGAAGACCATCCAATTTAAGTTCTGAAGTTGTATTCCAAGTAATTTAAGTTCTTAAAGAAATAATGAAAGATTCCGGGTGCTCTGTTTATATTCCCATACACTTTTACAAACTTTTTTTTTCTTTTGCGATAAACGATTCGGAGCATTTGATTATTATGATCTGCAGACTGTTGTCCTGCGGTTCGGTTTTTAGTTTGTCTGTCCTTTATTAAGCACGGCTAATTGTAATATTTATAGTCGTAAGTAACAGCAATTCGGTTTTTAAAAGTATCACAGATCACTGTAATCATAATACGAAATAGACGCAACACTTGCCAAATTTGCATTTGTTATTTTTTATCCCGAGAACAAAATTTGCTCTCTTTCAACATTGAAGTCCATTCTAATTACACAGAATATAAATTGTATCGCGCGGTATTTGCTAAATAAAAAAACTATTATTTTCCCATAACCAATAAGGAAAAACAATCTAACCAGAAATGAATATATTAATATAGGCTATAACTCTAAATTTGAGGAATTTAAAATCCAAGTAGTAAATTTGTAACTTTGTATTTTCGGTTCAAAACGCGCTGAAATGCTTGTTTGATTGCCCATAATTGACAAGGTTTGCCTGCTCATTATTTACAAACCTCTTTATAGAAGCAATATGCTGTTTCCCGTCAATGTAGTTCCATACTACTTCGCCATCTGTCATAAACTAGAAATTATCAACGGATGCGAAAATCACGGTTTCAATTCCTATGTGGATCGCCTCTTGAGCTTTCAAGTCATCAGCGATATAAACAACCGGAATTTTCTTATATTTTTATAATAACTGCGTTTATATATAACCGTTGGGCCATGTTCATAATTGTTTATGTGAACATATTCAAATTTTGCGAATGCGAACAATTTGCAATTCCAGTTTCATCAGTTATTCCAGTATTTGATAATTCAATTTTTGTTGTAATGCTTTTGTGTCTAATGCTAATATATTTTTCTGTAATTACGTATTCAAATAATTCACGCAAAGCGCGTACTCTGCGCGTGTATCTTCTTCGTAATTTTAGACCGATTTTAAATTGGAAATTCATGTGTACTGAACGCTCTTTATGTTGTGTGAGCTGTAGTTTATGCTACAAAAATTCATCGCTTGCTGGAGATACAAATGTGATCTAATCACCTGAAATTGTCTAACTAAACATATTTCGTAGTGTTATGTTTGAGCGGTACCGCAGAAAATGTTGAATTATTTCTAATCAACTGGCAGAGGTTTCAAACGAGTCAAAAGTTGTATGGTCTCGTATACTTGGTGAAAACACCATTTCTATTTGACAAGATATATCAATATATTTATTTGTATTTTTTTTTATTATGAATAATATATCCGTTTTCCCGTTTTATGTTATGAAAGGGAACAGCGAAAATTTGAGAGATAGTATAATAATAAAAAAGATTCTTAATGTGAACGGGACAGCAATTTGCACGTTTTTTGACGGTTTAGTATGATAAAAAATTACATGAAAAAAATTTTTTGGAACAGCACTCCGCACTTTTTTAACGTTTTAGCCGGTATTGAACCGCTTTTCAGGACAAATAAATATTGCTGTCACAGTGGTACCACCGAAATTATATGTGGTATTCTAGAATGCACAGAATGCACGGCTACGCTGAAGTAAACTTGATTGAAGTTCCCAGTGAATTTGTTTGGGTTTCCGTTTATCCTCCCATTTTTTAGCCAGCAAATAGTCTGGTCGATTATTCCTAATATAAGAAGATTAAGTTAATGTCCCCACGTCCATCAAGTCAGCTCAGAGCCTTGAATGATAGAAACGCTTAGAGAGTTTCTTCGCCTCGATGGGACTGATGTAGGATTAGCTCGGAGGTAACATCAGAAAAGCTCGGAGGCCTACATTACCGCCGCAAAAGAATCTTGGAGACCCTTTAATTCGTCCTTCCTACACAATCAACAACATATTAACCTTACAGTGAGAAGATACGTCAAAACATTTCTATTCAGTCGGAGATGGGTGACGTTTATAGAACGTTTCTAATATGTTTGGTGATAAACGGTTTGTTTCATTTTAATACTTTCTTATTTATAGAAAGTTTGCAATAAAGTTAAGCTCTTTGTAAAAATTATTCTTGAGGAAGATAGGTGCATCAACTGGAAGAGACCCATACTGTCATCGCGTATAGTAGAAAGTTAAAAATACAATAATTATGATGAAGATTTCGAATTTGAAATTATCCAGTACTGTGTTATTACTCATTAAACTTAAAGATGTTTATGGGTATCAATCAAGTATAAAGCATTTGTCGAGGATGTGACGTGTTGACACGATTATTTTATTTCAAGTTTAATCACAAAGCAAAATAGATATGAATGATCCAATTCTGAATCAATCGACTCTTAAACTGATACTTTTTATTCAGAATCAAGTATTAAAGGCGATAGTACTAATTCTGATTTATCTCTTCCAATCTCTACCAATGCATCAAGTGAAAATAAGCAATATTAATATAATGCAATGCAATGTTGAATCCTAAGTTACGGCTACACCTATGGTTGAGAAATTACATTAAGCACAATGTTGAATTCAATTCTCCACTGACATCTTAGGTCGAGGTGCTCATTCCAATTCATTCTATAATAAACCAGACTGCTACCTCTATTCACATCCCACGGAAAATGGATAATATACGGGGCTCTAGGAGAATCGTCAAGTTGAGTTGCTGGTGTCGTAGTTATTCCCGGATTTTCGTTCTGAGGAAAAGGGTTAGTCGTGTGTGGGATAGCAATTCCGACATATTCAACATTGGTCGTGTATTCTCGAATAAAGCTAATTTTAGATAAAGCGTTGCGACGATCTGGATCACTGTTATAGAAAACCTAAGCGGATTCGAATTTGATAAGCAAACCTTTACTTTGTTTCTTTCAGAAAAAAATTAATATAATTACCTCTATCCATACGTTTGGTGGCGGGCACCTGTGTACAATGGGTCTTGAACTTTGTGCAAATGTTGGGGTCCGAAACCAAATGCCAACGTCAGGTCGAAAATTATTGCCTCCCATCACACATGTCACATCAATATTTACATCCCAACTTGAATTTTGCATCATAGCCGAATGTGCCAAATTGAAATGGATTTTAGACTTATGTATTCCATCGCACTATATGATATCAGTGAAAATTAATAAATATTAATAAACGATATACATATTGGGGTGTATAAGCTATGACAAAACTCACTTTGATAATTAAGTCTTTCCCAATTATCTCGGCGTCATATCTTTCGATTATCGCTTCACGGATATTGACATTATCCAGATTGTAGGTAGAAAGACTGATGTTGACAACATCTTCCTTTTGCTCTGGCGTCAATGCTTCCAGTGACATGTCAATATACGTAAAGATCTATTGTATTGTGGCCATTAGTCACGCTGATTATAAACACCACTCAATACATGTTAATAAACACTATTTAAATACCATATTAATTTGGGAGGCTTGTCTAGTCGCCTGAGACACCGTAGATGTTTCTAAACCTTCTAATTGATGAAAGATTGGAGAGTTATTGATTTGATTAATTTGATAGATTCAGGAAACAATCGATAGAGAGAAAAATAAAAATATACCCATATTTTTCTTATCACGGATTATTACGCAGTCTTTCTGGAAATTTCGAGAATGATATTACGTATACGGTCAATGTCTCTGAGTTTAAAAAAAAACTACGAGACTACGTGAGGAAAAAGTTCTTGCCGCATGCCTCTCGTTTTAGCCTATGACGACGTGATACTAACCAATAAAAGCTCTGATCATTAAACTAAACCGAATTTGGAAGTTCGTTTATTGACCATTGGCTCGTATTTCACGAGATTCTACATTGGCAGTCAAATATGGAAAAAATTTACATTGTATCCTGACCCTTTAACTAGCATACCTCCAATCATGGCAAAAGTCCACAGAGATTGTGCGCAAAAAAGATGAAACTAATTCGTATATTAGAAATGCGCCTCAAATTGCGATCAAAGAAATAACGTTTCAATAAATAATATTCATGTAGTTATTCTTCAAACGAGACTAAGTGGGGCCAACACTTAATATTACCCAGACACTTTGTACGTGACCCATCCAAGGCTCGGAAATTTACATATCGAATGCGCTCTTTTATCGATGACAAAGTAAACAAGAATGTCCATCGCTTTCGATTAACAGGAAGTCATAAAGCTGAAGACCCTTCGCGCATTGAGCGTATATGTTCAAATCATACCTGGAGAGAATCTCTAATCACTCTTATGGAGAAAGATTCTACAGTATGAACTTTGGCATATGAAGACAAAAAGCCGGAAATAGAAACTGTCTCACGTGAAGATCGTGACAAAAACGATAGAACATCAATTTCCTTTTCTGTGTTATCAAAATCCCAGTAACGGATTTTGTAGAAAAAAAGAAATGCGCAATGCCTATAATGGATTGGTTCAGGCTATGGATAAGTCGGAGACTCGAAGCTCTGCTTCTTCCTTGGATAACCTGCGTAATAAACATAGACTCGTAATTGAGAATGATCCACGAGAAAAAGCTTCTTGTGATTCGTTATTGCCAAAAGTTATTGCGTTGGAGGAGATTTTGCAAGGCATAGATTTTTTTTCAGGCGTTCACACATCTTCTACGTTATGTCGTAAAGACTTTGATGCTAACTTATCAAGTTTCTTACCAATTTATAAGAAAAATGAGCGTCGTTATTATGCAATATTTGGTAAGAAATGGAGACCGCATGCTAATTATAATATACAGAATTTCTGAAAAAACCACTGGAGGAATTTAAAGTGGGCGTTGTTGGAGAAAAATATTGCAAAAAATAATTTACAAATTTGCGACTTTAAAAATAGACAGGTGTCTTAGAAAAATTCTCCCCGATATTTGTTCAAACGGTAACAATACAGTTATGGGTACCTTGCAATCAGTCTCAGGTAAAAAGTATATATGTCGCGCAAATACGTGTACTACCATTGATAACGAGACACCCAAATGCTTAATCTCTTTATCTTCAGAATTTCTCATTAAGCATGAATCTGATATAAATACTCTTATCTTTCTTTTACAGCAAAAATTCCAAATGTCTCGAGAAAAGTTGGAACAATGGCGAGCCAAGATTGCCTTTGAATTTTGAGACAATACTAATTACTGGAAAAAAGAACGTGAGAGTATGAATGAGGCTAATTTCTTAAAATAAAAGCAAGATTATGAAGCCCGTCTTGGCGTTCCCACTACTCCATTATATGCAGACGGCAGATAGACAATACTTGAGAAGGCTTTCAATCGGGCTAAAAGGCTGTTGCTTGCTGTCCCAAAAAAATCTTTCGCACTAAGAATTTTTATATTTATCTTATTACGCCATCTCTATCAAATATTACCTATCCCCTTTTTATAGCATAACGATAAAACAGAAAACAGATATATTATTCACAATTGCAATAAGCTACGATGCAGACACGATTTTGTCATCGCATTTGCATCACCGTCAAGCAATAGATTTTTTTTCAAAGGAAAGTAAATGATAATGCAAACGTAATCTTATCGTCAGTTGAAGGCATGAGCTGTGGCTCACCAGCATAAAAAAGAAGCTCCGCTTCACGGAATCTAGTAAATAAAATTGAATGTATAAAATGACGACCTATGCAAAGATAATCTTGCCATCAAAAATATGAAGAACAAAATTTAGAAAGAGGCTATTTAGTAGCCATTTCTCCCGGAAAAACCGCTGATTTCTCGCACGGTGAATTCTATTATTTGAGATAAACCTTCCCCAAAAACAACTCCAATTTAATGTTTCCAGTAAAGAATTCCTGTTCCCCAAAATACAACTCGCAAAGCGAGGAGGCTTTGCCGGTTTTATTATTTTAATTAATTCGACTCGCGGAGCGAGAAGGCTACGCTTCTATAGTTTACGGAATGTTCGCTGGATAATCGTTGCTGCTCGAATTATTTCATACAAAGCTACTTTCCCTAGTTTAGAATTATAACCTAAATATTCATTCCGCGTTAGATTGTTTTTGATACGGAATATAAAATTTTCCCAACCGTCCTGATAAGAAATGTCAAATCCAGGTTTTAATAAATATTACGTATGTGTTTGGGTGGACGATACTTTGCGAATCGCAACAATCGTAACCTAAACCGTGATTCCGGTGTTTTCAAATCTTTGATATACTTTAATCCATATTCAGTTAATCTGCTTCGGGAGTATTTGTTTTTTGCCGTAATATCTGAACTGAATATCAATTGATTTTCCTGCATGTATAGGTTGTAATTGTTTGTTAATGTAATAGTAAGTGCTAAATGTTGATCTAGGAGTACCACAAAATGTCTCTGCATGAGCAACCCAAAAATGCCAGGATCATTATCATCCAGCTCCTTATGACCCATGATAAAACCCTTTCTCCAGCGTTTCAGCACTTGTTTGTGGTTTGTCACTTGAAGCAATCATACCTGTTTTAGTATTATAATACAGGAGGAAAGTGCAAGAAAGAAGTTAACATCAAATGAGATATCAAATGCTTTGCATGTCTGCTGCACTCCACTTGCACATGTGCATTGATTAAGCAACTGCTACTCTTTCTGAGCAGCACTATTGGTAAAATACATGCACAAAACATCCTTTTGTCTTTCATAGAGCAAGCTGCACAATTTCTGAGTACAAGTCCATAGCTACTCTTTGACCCAAATGTAGCAATACAATGCATTTCGAGTATTCTCTTGCTAATATGTCAGAATTGCTATGCCAACCCTTTCCCCAGAACCAAAATTCGGAATAACTACAACTCCACTTGAAGTTCCTCCTAAAGCCCTGTAAATTCAAGAATAGAATTCAAAGCAGGTTATTAACCATCTCCAAACTGCTTTCCCAGATTTCAAATTATTAAAGAATAGCAAGATTAGGAGGCCTTGTACTATTGAAACTAACAGGAGAAGACTTAATGGCTATTGGCATGAAATTTGGACCTGCAAAACTCATCGCTGAACATGTCAAGGAGTTAAACAGTATCTGCATATTATCAATTTTTCATGGAATGCGAATAGAGGTAATCAACAATTTAGTTGTGAGATATTGCTTAACGATGCGAACTGTGATTATTTACGGTTACGATCATATCGTCTCAATCACGAGGTGTCTTTCTCTGGTATTACAGCGTCTGCTGATTCTCGCATGAATATCATAGATTGCAGTTTACGGGTAAACACTGTATTACTTTCACGAGTAAACACATCGTATGACTTTCACGAATATGATTTTCACAAACGAACACATCGTATACGTATGACTTACAATTTATGAACAACACGTCATATAACTTTTATTATGCAAATAGAGATTTCTTAACACGCGATTTTTTTTATTCCTGGCGTCAAGTACTCGTATGACTTTCTTATGATCTATCAATTAGAACTTAAATCGATTCAATTTGATGTATCTCAAACGTGCAATACTTCTTTTTGTCTTATCATTCGCATCATACCATTTACTGGTGATTTTATTAAAAATTTAAACCACATTCACTGTAATAAAATTTTTACGCAATTAAAATAAACCTTTATAATATTAATATAACCAATTCCTACTTGTTTAATTCGGTGGGCGATCCTTGCAATTCATCAAGCACTTGGTACAAGGCAAATTCGTTAAGACAAGCCACGCTAAGCCGAAATCGAAGTTTTTCTGGTCCCCAAATTTTTATTATAGCGAAGCCAAAATTTATTAATAATTTACGTTAAAAAGGAAGCCGAAGATTTTTGACTGACCAACAATAATAAATTTATCTCGATATACCGAAGTCATTACGTAAATTTGTATTGATTTGTTCGTTTCTTGAATCCTGTAATTGAAACAACTCTTTTTTTGCAACGCCTATATACGTGTTGCTATCTTCTAATATCAAAATTTTCAGTTTTGTTTACCGATCATGCATATTTGCGCGTCAGGTTTGTATAATATTCTTTATGGAAAAGTCTTTTCGTTTAAACACGTATATATGAGAAGTGCTTGTTACAAGTGTCACTAATCCTTCAGAATGAACAATCATGGAGAAAGTTCAACGAATGGTTCTTCAAATGCTATGTCTATAATAAGCAATTCAAAAATAAACCACCAAAATAAAACGCAAGGCGCTGACTGGCCTCGAAAAAAAAACCTCTTTGTATTAAAGGGCAAGAGCATCTTAATCTTACGTTGGAAGCATTAGCAAACTTTTATACCGTTGAATTGTATATAAGTCGAAAATTTGTGTAAACATATAGATTCAATTTAGTGCGAAATTTAGTAAAACGAAAATTTTGATAAGCCGAATAAATTTTTTCTTTCCCGTCTTATCGAGTTTGCCTTGTATTAGTGTTATCATGTGAGCGTATTTTATTAAGGTAGTGGTCACATCGTTACCGTAAATAGAAATTATTCTTCGTCACAAAAATCGTCGGAATAATGCGCGCAGCTCCCCATAAACATTAAAAATAATTGTACAGCAAAAAACTTTTACTCACGCGTCCGTTGTAAATAAGCGCAATCTTTAGGTCCCTGTCAGCTACCTCTGTAAACAAGTTTCATATAGTATAAAACTAACATGGGTATCTTCAGCGCGCTTTTCTCTCTCTCTTCATCCAATACACAGATAGTCGAGAAAACCTTCAACCAAAAATGACCAGTCTAACATGCCTTCTTCATGGGGAACACCCTAACAAGACCTTTACTATCCGTCTTCAATCATATGAGGAACTTAGTGACCTCAAACTGGCTATAAAAAACCGAAAGGAACAGACCTTTATCAACACTGAAGATACAGAAATTGTAGTCTGGAGGGTTGAAATCTCCACTACCAATGAAGATGATGCAAAGTATAAACTGCTTGCCAGTCAGCAGGCTGACATCAACATCCAAGAACAACTCGGTGGAGAATTATTGAGTAAGGGGGGCACTCTCATTACGGCATACTGGCCTCAACCTCAGCGGGGAACGATCCATGTCCTTGTTGAACCACCACGTGGTAAGTAACATTACTAAATTCGAACATTCCAAATATATACCCAGGGAGGCAATCATTTCGTCGACAGTCATTTCACTGACAATCATTTCACCGACAAATCTTCACCAACATTATCTCGAAGTTATCCTTTTTTGGTAGTTAAAATGTACTGTCGGTGAAATGATTGTCGATGAAATAATACGGACCCATATACCCACACTACCATCAATGGCAATATACTTTCACATTGCTTTTCTATTGTGCTTTGTTCACTGTCACATCATTTATCATTTATCATTATTCTACCATTTCATCCATCATCCCTTTATATTATGACCATCAGCATATACTAATAAACAAAAGGCTGAGGAGGAATACGTTGTGATTGCACCTAGTAAGTTGGATTTGTTTTATTTTTATTTACAGTGAGAGGGTTTAATACTTTCTAGCCATAAGCGTTTTCTGATTAAATTTATTTTTTTGTAAATTCAGAGCGTCGCTTTGCTTCTGCTAACGAGGTTTATCCTGATTTTAATTTCTACGTTGAGCCTGAAGCTGAAGTCAAAAAAGTGGTAGAATTACTCCTCGAACGCAAATTCACCCTCTTGTTTGGCCATCGACAAAGTGGCAAGTCTACCACTTGTCATGCGATTCTACGATGGTTCTACACTCATTCGGAACAAATTAGAGAAGCTGGCTTTGATCCACAGGAATTAGAGATCTATTTTGTGACTTTCGATGCCAATATTCTTGTTGGTAGCAGACGTGACATGTTCTGGAAGAGCGTATGCGAGAAATTCAAGCTTGTAGGCAATGCCCGGTTTAACTTTGATAATAACCAGCAATCCTCGGGGAACACCTTTATGAGATTCTTTGCAAAAGACAACCCCCTCGCACAAAGCCAAGCTATTATCATCATCGATGAGGCTTCGCGTCTGACCAGCAATGATGACGAAGCCACTATGGCCATTATTACCGAATTCATCGACTCGCTGTGGACTCTCAAGGGTGATCGTGATAATTTTCGCCTCCATTCTCTTTTACTCTGTGGAACCGCAAGTATTAGGGACCTCCTGCTTGCTCGCCAACGACCTGGCTCTATGTCCTCAATTTCCCCATTTTCGGAAGAAGCAAGCTTGACGTCCAGTCGATTTACTGAAGCTGAAGTCCGCGCTCTTTTTACTCAGTTTGCTGACACTAATAATATGGCGTTCGATATAGTCAATATCGCGGCGGATATTTTTGATCTCACTCTTGGCCACAAAGGTCTCGTTGGCGCTTGCGGCGATTATATTCAAAATACATATGATCATAATAATACTCCCATTGTAACGCTCGATGATTGGAAAAGGCACACTCCTGTTAAACTGCTAAATCGCATACTGCAATTGTCAACGTATGAATCCATCGTGCGAAATCTTAACACTCTCACGCCCTCACGTCGACGTATACTTATCAAAGTGTTACGTTTTGGCACGTGTCAAATTGATCTCGTAAGTTAATTACCTCTTCATTAAGCCACCATGGTCTTCGATCATAAATATTTTTCCTTTTTTTTTTTAAAAAAAATAATAATAATAAGAACGACGACGATGCAAAATATCTTCTTGCTGAAGGAATGATTTTTGCGAAACGGGAATTAGATAATGGACGTTGGGAAACCGAAATTGGCGCACCTATCCTTCGTAGTTTAATAATTTCAACCATAATTCTGCCTGATCTATCCATACCTAATGACCTGCCAGATACAACAACGCTTGATCCTCGATGGTTCTTAGCACGTACTATTGAAGTATGTTTTTTTTTGTTTTGTTTTTTTTTTATGAATTTCTACTGGCAATGGAATAACATCCAGACATTTGGTTCCCTCAATGTTTATTTCTATACAGAATTTATGCGTTCGGAACCTCTACTCTGGACCGACCCTAAATGCAAATGCACAACCATCTGAGTATGCTTTTCAATCTGAGTTCTCTACCGTCTTCAAGAACATGCTTGGCCATGTATATCCAACGTTGCGATATAGAGTTTTGGTCGAAGCAAAGGAGCATATGGAAGGTGGCACCCGCCGTCAGCGTTTAGACCTCCTCATCCGTGATGGTGCTGTACTACCCGCATATGGCTTTGAGCTTGTCGTTTCAGCAAGTAAGAAAAATTTCAAAAACCACATCAAACGTTCCAAAAGCTACAAAAAAATCCATGATTGCACTATGTTCATGGTCAACCTATGTCCCAAACCCACACTGAGTTCTTATTTTGGAAACAATGGTGAGCAGTTTGAGGATAATGATGATGAAGAGAATGAAGAGGAAGTGAACGATGAGCATGGGGAGTATGATGGTGTTTCTGTGACTCTGGTAAATGTCGTCATAAAACAGAATGCGCAGGAGGCATGGCAGGGAGAGTTAAAATATGAGGACGGAAATTCTGAAGTAGTGTCTATTAATGGTTCCGAATGGAACATGTTCTTCAACACCACAATCATTAATGTAGTCTAAAAAGCTATATACTTTAACTTTGCTGTTTCAATGATAAATATTCGGGTTTTTTTAAAGACCACTTTTTTTCCATTTTGTCCAAGAGTGGCTCCTTACACTCAAAGATGCTGCACTATTAATAAATGTAAATCTTCATACTGATTCTACGTTTCTTTCGACATTTCAAATATCATTTCTTAGTTTGCAGCATTTGATATTTTCAATTGCTTGTGCTTACAGCACATATTGATATTAAGTGGTGAAAACTCGGCATCTGAATTTCCTGCCATCGAAATTGCACTTTTAAATTGTTGGTACGGAAAAAATGTTACAAACAGGATTCGAATTTTTACATTTCGGTACATAACGGTAAAGCCATTATTGGTAACAATTATACAAACACTCCGGATTGCGTATCGATATATTTCAATTTTATACGCGCCATGTATAACGATAACGATAATAATTCGAAATTTAACAAAACCAGACAAACTGTACATAAAAATTATGCATATATAGTGGAGAATAAAAATATGTATGAATACCAGAAAGCTCTTCATTTTTTAGAACAAGGCTGTGACTGCGGTTGTTCTGCTAAGGTGCCAAAAAAGACTTTGCTGAATTGCGGGAAGCTTTTCAAGCTCTGACTAAAACCGAACAAGATATTTTCTTAATGGCTCAACTCAAGTCGATGGAGCAATACTAGTCGACGTCTCAAGAACAGGTCTCGAATCAACAAGAGAACTTTTTATTGCTGGAATCGCGATATACCCATTTGTCAAAAGTATTAGAGAACATTTGATAGAAAATGGCCTTCTTTCCCGAGTACACGGTAATGTAAAAAAATGCCACAATAAAAAACCAAGATGGTAGCGATAAAAACGTGGCTATTACTGTAAAGAATTTTTTTCTCTTAAATTATGCCGAAGTCCACGGATTACCAAGTCCGTTAGAAATGTCAACCGAGTTACCCAATCAACTTTATTTTTTTGCCGGCGGAAATGAGCTATAAAATCTATTCATCGTGACTTTTTAGCTGGCTTGGAAGAAGAGAGTAATTTGAGAGCCCTCAAGTATGATGCTTTTCGCATCAATTAACTCCGCAAATCCAAATCATGAGCCCGCAAACTGACTTGTGCGATACCGGCGGAATAACTTGCAATTTAACGCTCTTAAAGAAGAGGAGGCCCGAGACTTGTTCTTTATAATTAAATATCAAATACCGCATAACATGTTTCTTACCCAAAAATTTGTATCAAATCGCATCGCTAACTCATGACTCAAACCGGTCGAATAAAAATTTTACGCCACTTTTCCGTACCCTACGATTATTTTATATTACTTGTGCCGTTCGTAATTGATTATAATTTTTGTAGTAAGTTTTTACTCCCACTCTTATTATCTCTTTTCTTCTGACTTACCGTTATACTAATTGTTGATGTTAGAGCTTCTGCATCGGGTAAGGTAGAGTTAGTTAGAATTATCACCACATTTTTCAGTCAAACCGAGTTGTGAGGCATATATATTAAGTCGCTTGATTAATAGAATTGATGTTGGCGTGGCGGATTTATGTGTCGGAAAACTTTTCGAAATCGAGGAAGTGACTCGTATTAACTTCTAAGTAATATATTGATATCGCGTGTGCTCCAAATGTTACACTGATACTATTGTTCTTATTTACGGAAACAATCGTGATAGTGCAGTAAAAAATTTTTCACTGTTAACAAGTCCGACAAGTCACGCGTATAAATTTAATTAAACTGATTCCTATGATAGCGATAACATAAATAACAAAAGCGCACATATGAGTAGACGCGCGTTCGCGTGTTAAATGTTATCGATTGCTGTCACATGCATCCTTATAAGTATAAATGTTGTTATATATGCAATAAAAAGTGTGACTGTAGAGTATAAACGGGTATCGATATATTGATTAGTGTAGCACACTATCACACCATCACATCATAACGCGACTGTCATAATTGTTTCCGTAATAGTATCGGAGTACACGCAGTAAAATATTTTTTCACTGGTTAAAAAGTCCGATAAGCCACGCAATTAAACTAATCTCTATGATAATAATGACATCGAACAACAAAAGCACCTATGCAATATGATATCAGCGTGACCTATGTAGTATAGCGAGGGACACTCTAGTGATTCTTATAACAATATAAGAAGATGTATGACCACTGTGTAACTGCTATTATTTTCGCTCCTAATTTGTTACTATAATATGATATCGTGTAACAATTTTCATCTTACAAATCAGAAAAATGGAGCCAACTTTTTGACTTTCAAACAAAAGTCTATTATGACAGCGTGAGTAGATGATTCTGGCGCAACTGATACGTCTACTTTTTTCTAACCGTCTAGTTATGTTCAGAACTGATGATACTGTTTCAAAACAAACGACAAATTATGTCGATTTTCGAAACCTAAGGTGAAAGGAATGAAATATTTATCCAGAAGCAACGTGTGAGGAAACTACGTAAGTTTTTCATGGTGGGGGAGGTTATGAGCAAGACTAATTTGGTTAATTATAACAAGGTTTCCGTACGTGCTCGCCGAGGTGTGACTTTGGACGAGTATGAACATTGCACCGACAAGTTTAACGTTCATGGTTTATGGGAATGGGTAAATTTTAGAACGTCCATTAGAGCCACACGAAATTTGTATTGGCGCGATTACTTCAGAAATAGTTGCGCAATGCATGTCCGTCAAAGAAACAGAATAAACCGCAGAGCAACTCATAAGCATCAATTGATTAACTATCTCAGTCCTATTAATAGTATCAAATTAATTTTCTTTCCTTAAAGGAACTCACGCTGATGGTTCTGGGAAAGGGGCTGACGCATCATTTCATCCAAAGAAATTAGGAGTGCCTGCACCATTCGGAAGTGACGGAAAGGTGCCCTTTGTTTTTCTACTGGCTTTAATTCCTTTAACATTAAAGTTTATATTTTTATAATTTTATAGGGGAAACCGTGGCCGAATATTATCGTGAAAAGTCGCATATTTTGAAAGCATAGACCACGTCTTTGAAAATTAAAAAATTACATGCTAAATAATTTTAATCGCGTACATGATGCGATAATTGTCAAAATAGACCCCATTCCCTGAGAACAACGCATGCAAGTAAGTTATACTTCTTGCAATGTTTGATTGCCTCAATATTATTCTAAGAATAAACACATGCAGGCGTGGCATTTGTTCCATCGACAGAAGAACACGAAGAGAAAAACTTCAACATCGAACTCACGTAATGACAAGTACAGGATGTGGATGGTTTATTGCTTTTATTATTAGTTTGAATTTGGCACTCATAATGGAGCCGGGAATCCGTTGAATATTGCATGACTCATTAAATTTAATTTAACCATCAAGCGCATTCTGATTCTATTGTTTTCAAAAAATGAGATTTTATTTAATTAATAATGTGTCGTGTAACCGGTACATGTATTATGTAAAATGTCTCGGACTCACATACAAGGTGTATCTACATGTTTCTACTGAAGACATTGAGGAACCTGCGTTGCTGATTCCTTGCTTTCGGTAACAACCTATTCGCCTTCATCTTCAACAGCCACTCTTACTTTGGCTACTGCTAACCTGCCATTTCAGCAGACTCTACACATTCAAAGCATTGTGGCAACGTATTTCTGTCCAGTTACTTTTTTTTCTTTTTTACCTATATGTTTTCTGTTAGTGCAACCTGTTTTGTGTCCGATTATTTCTTCTGATTCATTTTATTTAAAATTGAACGCCTGGGTTTACTTAAATGTGGGTGCGTAGTTGCAAAGTGTCTACGTGACAATTGTTCCATATGTCACTGATTATTTTGTTTTGAGACGCCGATGGACAGATCAGGCTTTTCGTGATATAACGCGTTTTTCATCTATACACGAGCTCGCATTGACTTGAATGATCAATTGTCCTTTTGTTTCCTGTTCGTATCCTTAAAATGATGAATTTAGAATATTCTTCACATTTGTGCCGCAATAAATCAGCACCTTTTATTTACATGCTACATTTCTCTGATCGTATAGTATGATTGAAAGTAGCCTTTGCCCGATCTTACAAGGAATACATGATAATGTTAAGTGACATGCAATTAACTGGCCTTGGTAATTATCTATCGCATCCTGTTTCCATCCACGAATTATAAAGTATCAGTGTTGTACCTCAGTTGGGGACCTGTCTCAGTTCTGGACCGAGACAACTGGATGTGTCTGGGTTCTGGACTGAGACAACTGGATGTGTCTGGGTTCTGGACTGAGACAACTGAGTTCTGGACTGAGACAGGTCCCCAACTGAGGTACAACATCAGCAAGTGCCTCATTCTGGTAGTCGTGCGCATGCAGACATATTTTAGTACGGGCTGTAGTGGACAATTATATGCTACAAAAGTGTAATGATGCGATTATATTATAAATTACAGTAAATTGACCATACTTCATTATTTGCCATCATTTAATAATTATCATTACTATTAACTGAGCACTGCAATCAAAAATAGTCCCTCTCCCATCCACTTGCCTCGATCCTCCTATTCTCCAATGTCCTCTTTGGTAATTCTTTGAAGAAGTGGAAAAGTCATATTTGTCAGCCATGAAACAGTCGACCATTATCTATTGTACGTGATATATATATATATATACGCATCCATTTAACCATTATTAATAGCGGATTTTTGGTCGATCTATAACCATGAATAGCTAGATAAACGTCCAAATAGAAATAGAAATCGTCCATAAAAGGTCAAGTCCTTTTCATTTTTTGTTCCCAAATTTTTGAACTAATATGTGTAGATGATCTGCCGAGAGCAGAAAAAAAAACTAGTCACTGCTGCTACTTCAACAAGCACTATTACTTGCAAATTCTTCTAGTGATAGTGAAGAGTCTCAAGTTCTGAATCAAGTGATAATGAACTGACTCT
>CAJVPI010000280.1:0-36942 GCA_910592345.1 Paraglomus brasilianum
GCGCCACGCTCCGTCGAGACTAGTTAAATCCCAAGTGTCGATTACTTTCTGCTCTCCCGCAGTAGTCGGCACGACAACCCCCTTAAATAGCCCTCCCTAAATTACAAATAGTTTGTCGTACGTCACATGTTACACAGTATCAACGATATGTACCTGCTTGATCTGTCCTGTTGATTAGGTGACGTATTCAGATGATCAATCAACTCGTTATCTGTTCTTTTCGTTTGACAGAAATACCACGGCACTTGAATGACTTTCTGATTATAACTGTATCGACGTCTTCCCAAAATGCTCTGACCCACGTTACAACTGTCTCATAAGACGGTCGCTTGATTTTTCTTGTACGAGTATACTCTTTTACTTCGTTTGTCATCCAATCACAATATCTTTTCCTCATCTAATTGAGTAAAAACAAAGTTAATGGATCAACTCATTACGAAAGCCATTAACTGATATGAATCTTACCTTTGCCTTGAATGACCAATTTATAGCAACATCAAGAGGTTGTCAACCCTCCAGGAATGCAAGTTTTTCTAAAGCATTCCAACTTTGGCGCTTTTTCTCAGTTATAGTAGCTCTTTTTACATACTTGCGCCATTGTAAGTAGAGATAAATTCTGATGAGCTTTAATATGGTAAAATTGACCAATCACATCATTCTGTGAAGGAATTTCAAAGTAACCCCTGAAATAAGTACCCTTCTCCGCACACAGTACCCCAATTCAAAAACTTGAGGTGTTCTAGATATGTACCCGGGGTGCTATATTCAGTGGTCTGCGTAAATTCGCTAACCGCATTCCAGTATTCAGTATAACAGCAGTGGCGTGTAATATTGGCGAACTGTAATTGGACCGCGGTATATTAATATTGATTATGATTAATTTCATTCATAATTTATTTTGTCCTACTAACAGAACACTTTGTGTCACAACCTTATTGTAATCTTTGACAGCTTAACGTATTGTATTGATCGACGGACGCTTCAATGATTATCACAGATCTACCATTGTGTCAATACGACGAAACCATATAATTAACGGTCTTGTAGAAGGACACTTCCTCTCTTCTGTTTTACTCATATACCACGCTTGACAAAGAATTTTGAGTGGTAAAAGAAATTATGTGTGCTCGGGAATAGTCACACTGCAGATTTGTATATATAAATAACGAAAATCACAACGTTATCTATTCAGCGAGATTCTACAATTGATCTATTTATAGACCTTTTAATAATACCACGTAACAACAAATTGCAGAGGCAATAGAAACAATACTCATTATAGGCATTGTTCAAGCGCTATAAAAAAATTAACAGCATAAATTTCATTGGTAAACTAATCATAAACTCCTTGGACTTAAGTACCTATAGGAAGCTTGTGCATCGGCTTGTCGACTTTTTTTCGTTTGATATTTATTATTAGCAGATAATGTTATTGCTTGTATGATATATACTATTTGCCAGTCTAAATTGACTCAAGTGAGGAGTTGTCGGTTTGATGAAATGACTATCTTTAACTATCTAACTTCCATTTTACTTTCTTCAACTTATGGGATTAATTATTTATAGCTACTATTCAATGTACTGGTGGATAACGTTGAATGTCTGTATAAGGAAGCAATTGACAAAATCTTGTGATAAAATGCACGGCGGTTTACTTGTACGTTTTGTTTTGCTTATCGTGACACGTGGCTGTGTATATAGACATCCCCTGCACTAGTTATATTGGTGTGTCATAAACCGCACCACTGACATCGCAATACTTAGTTTTAGTACTTCAATTAAGAGCCTGTCATGAAAAAATTATATTTAGGCTTTTAGTGGGGCCCTGAACATAACTAAGCATAAATTGTTACATGCACCTTAAATTATACAATTTTAAGGGGTAGTAAGTTAATTATAAGCTGGGCTTGGCTACCTGCGGTTTGTACAGTATAAAGTGAATACTCAAAATAAAATAAATTCTCAAGTCTAAGAACCAAAAATAAAAATATTGCAACGTCGAGCTCAAAATAGGACAACCAATAGACTCATAATCATAGTGAGCAACGGAAAACGTTAACAATAAACCCATTGTCTTCAAACAAAGTGAGAATAATTATATCGTTATGATAATGCACTGCTGATATTATTAGAACAGCATAAATACTCATAATACAATTCTACACGATTAGAAATTGGTTAAAAACTATATAATCATTATCACCATCCGATCAGTTCTCTGTCTGCCTGGCAGAAACATATGCAATAAGATAAACACATACAGTTGTTTCTATATATAATCTCTATTTACTACCGCACTTCTATTATCGTCAATTGCTATGAGAAGAACCTTTTGTCATCAGGTAGTGATAATTTATTTAACATAATATACTTCTGTTTGATTATGCTACTAACTATTGCTTTTGATTGAATCGCCTCCAAGGAGGACAGGATGGTTCTCAACGGGCACCCGCCTAATTATGGTAAAGCCTCACGTTACTTAGGCAACCGAACTGCAAAGCAGTGTCGTGACAGGTATTTTACGTTAATTTATATTGTATTGGTTTAGTTTCGGATAACCAATTAAATTTTTTCGTCAACTGATTTGGTATAACAATAACACAACACTTAAAAATATAATAAGATATCGCACCGCTCTGCATCCAACAGGCAAATATAATTCTCTATCTTATAAATTTGCTGAATTTTTTTGATTATCCTTCTTGTTATTAATAACCGTACACACGTACTAAATTCTCCAAAATAGTGCAAACCATGCCTCTCAACAATAGGGAGGGTAACATGGTAGCTATGTTGCATCGTATCCATGGGTCAAGGTGGGCCCGAATTGCCGACAAACTTCCTAATCGTACTCCACAAATGGTGGCGGCCTGGTACTCGGAAAGATTGGAAGAAATCGCTCGCATTCGGTGGAAAATGTCAATACAAAGACTCACACATTAAAGTGTCTTTTAATCAAGCTCTTTACACAATTGCGTAAAATATTCATTTTTGTAACAGGGCTTGCCAATAAGTTTAAGACAATTATTATGCTTACAAATAAATAAATTGTCAGTTCCGTGATTTAAAGCCACATAAGCCATGCGGATTATTAGGGATATGGACAGGCCTATCAGGTGTTGCTAATTATTAATGAGATAAGCTGTCATTTAGTCTGCGAGCATCAAGAACTTACTCGAAGTCATTAGAAATCAATAAATAAATAAATAAATAAATAAAAATGGCACGTGTTTCTAGTTTTAAACTTGAAGTGGATAATGACAAGTATGCAAGTCGGTTTCTGATTAATTAATGATGATGCCTCATGAAATCGTGTAGTGATACAAAGTAATCAATGTAAATACTTGACATCTGACGGAGCTACCTGACCTAATAACGTCAAGTAATGCAGAATTATTTATGGAATTAATTAACACATTAGTAATTAAAAAGTTGTGTAGATAGTTAGTTGTTAATTATTACAAATACGCCACTTCTACTTATACGCTGCAAGCGTTTTTAATGTTCTGATTATAATATCCTAGTTAAAGATGAACAACAGTGAATGATTAAATGGCAGTATTTCATTAGTTTCAATCGACATATCGTCTGTTTCTTTCAAGCCTTCTGCCAAGCATCGAGACGGTGTCGGCAGTTACCTTATTCCATGCTTCTGTAGTTCAACGGATTGCATAAAATACTACATATATTCAAGGTAAGATCGTTGTGACCGTAGTTTGATATTTATCAAAGACATGAATTATATTTTTCTAGAGTAAATTTTCTGTAGTGACGCCTTAAAGTCAATAAATGAATGAACCAATTCGTATTGCACGCAACAGAAAGAACAAACACCGTAGATGGAAATTATTCCCTGATCAACCGACTGTAAGTGAGCAGTCGTGTTTGTGAAGAAAATAATTGATATTACTTTCTCATATCTGGTTCTTTATAATGAATCCTGAAATAGAGAGATCGTTGAATTATTTGACTAGCTTATTATACCGAGACAATCACGTGAATTTATATGATTGGTGCGTTTGAAATTAACTCGCCGAATCATAGCCATCGCAAGGAACTTTTATTCACAACGAGGTGCTCGCTTAAGCTATTTACTTTACATGTAAAGGAAGAGAATAAAAGCCCATGTGTATGGCTGAAGGGGGTGTGTGTACCTGTTTATGGCTATTTTAATGAGGGACTGTAATTCATTAGGCGTGACCCAGGGAGTCTAAGCTACAGAGGAATAAGAGACGTCCAAAGAGTAGGGTTGTGTCCGAAGGCCCTTGTTGTGAAGGCATTCCAAAGCGTGGAGATGGCTGCAGATTGTAGGGAACGTAGAAGCCGGTGTTGTGGTGGGGTAAGAGAGGGGGTATGTGCTGTGCCACTTGCATAGATCATATGGGATACATCCCATATTCTCGCCGAATCATAGCAAACCAATCACTTGAACTTTAATCAATATTCTACCGCCACTGAAGAAGTCTGATCGGATTTGTTAATTCAACAAGAGCTACAGTGAAAGAAAAGATAAATACATTACCAATACGTCAGTTCTTGAATATGTCAAGTCCTTGCTTTGTATGGGTCAAGATCGTAACAGTGAGCTCAATAATAACTGATTGAAAAAGATTATGAACAAGACAAAGTTAAAGGCAAAGTATCAAATAAAGATCTTGCTAAGCCAATAAATCGTCTCTCGGCTTATCAAGTTTGCCTTTAATACGGTAAAATCAGAAATAATAGGATTTTGAACGTATTCCATAGCCTTCGAACCAATATTGCACAGTGTTCCTTGCTGGACTTTTTACTGGCTCAACTGGTAATACAATCTGATTAATTGTTGCGCTTAGACTAATTTTTTTATCCGGAAGGGGTTTCAACTTTATTACCAAAACCTATATTAATGGCATTCAGTCGTATTCCCTATCTAATCCCATTGTGATTCGAGTTGCATGTTTTTGTTAAGACAGAAAGAAGTAATTACATGAAGCTGATTATTTATATCTCACATGAGAAACTCCGAAAGGAGGAATTCACCGATAGTGATAGATCACCGCGACCGCCCAATCCTTTTCCTCATAAAAAAACGCCTTATTTTTTATGGTGATTAATGTTTCTATTGTATGATGTTATGTGATTGCGGTCCGCATTAGAAAATTGAATCTTGCTGATCATGTGATATAATAGCGCGACCAACGGATTATCAGATTATCGAGAATTTCAATAGTCCCTGCCAATAGAGTCATACACTACCAGAATTTTAATCGTGAAAATTTTTGGTTGACTTAGCCAATTGACTCATCAGATACCCAATTGCCTGAATACTTAAATACTAGCACATGTTAAGCTTAAGCTTAATTTATTGTGATCCAGGCAGGTAGTTTCACCAATATGACTCTGACAGCAGGTACAACGTATGTAAGAGAAAGCTTCTCAGTAACATAGATCTAAATGACAAATTCAAAACTTGCATATGCTCTCCCACGTAACTAACAGACGACCGTTGTATTTGTAAGTTGGCAGCGGTTTAATTTTGGACTGCATAACATTACTCTTGTTATTGTTAAAAATTCTTTAGATAGTTTATTAAGAATAACCATAAAGAAATTATATTTAATACGTGGGGGAAAAGGCTTGTTTCCAGGATTGAGAGTTGAACAATATATTGACCAATCAAAGATGATGGTAATTAATTGTTCTGAGAAACAAATAATTTATTTGCCATACTCAAAAAATTGTTGTTTTGAAAAATTGCGACGGAATTAGCCGTGAACAGCAACATTTTTGTTTCATAAAGAATGGGCGGAAGCCAACTTAGACTCATATTTCTTCTCATTTTTAGATCTTGCTTCATTGTGATTTTTTTCTGATTTTCGCGAATCAAGAAAGAGCTGAAGAAAAGGCAAGAACTGTTCAAGTTGACTGACAGTATCCCAAAAGCTAATTATAAGAAGCTCTTCCCAAGGTAGCAAAATTGTGTGCAATGCTTGGGGAGGCAGCCCTGCATGGATGTACTTCGACGAAATAAACAATCGAGTTCAAAAATTATCCTACTTTTCCACGCCTGTTATACTAGAAGCACAACTGTAAAACACATAATCACGATACTATAATTTTTAAAAAAATTGCCGTGAACACTTGCATTTTTTTCTTCTTGTATGGTCGAATAATGCGCATCTAACGTTTAGTATCTGCACTTGAGAATTATGTCCCAAACTGTAACGTGGCGTGGCGTGGTATTGTTTTGGATTGGGAACATTACTTATATAAATAAATTTATACACCAAATTATTAACGCGTTATACTCAATAATTAATTATCTTAATTCGCTACTCAGATAATCGCAGGACAAGAAGCGATTATCCTTTTCCGATATAGGGATTAGTGATTCTATCTATATCGAATAATTCAGGGAAATACGTAAATAGTTTATGATCAGAGTAAAATGCGATACTCGTTTATTGATAAGATAATAAAGGAATCGGAATATAATATAATATTAAACTTTTGAGACACTTAAAAACACACCGAAACTGCTGACTCCTATATCTTTCGAACTACTAATTGTCCTATTTTTAGCAGCGTATTTCTAAGCTACAATTATTAGCTTGTTGCATTTGCCACTAAGCAATCGCCTTTGTGATTAGTACGTTGCAATTGAAACAGCGTTACGCGTTGCAAATTCAACGCAGTTGTTTATTGCAATCTCCACATTTCGTACTAGGATCAGGCTGTGCCACACATGCCGATCGAATAGGTCAACAAGGGCTTTTATGCAAATGAATATATGGTAAGCAAATAGACAGGTGTGACTAGCACTTTTGGCGTTTAGGATTGTACCGACTAGCGACATAAACGTCGTCGTCAAACAGATCCAGGCAACATATCTGTAATTTTGCTCACGAGTGCTTTTTGTTTCAATTAGAAAGTCAATGCCAGTATTGTACTGCATAAAGCTTTTTAATCAGCCGAAACTAACTCGCTCCGACGCGGTTCGTTATCAGAATGGATCGGTATAGCAAGAAACTTTGAGCGTCATGATGTCGGTAGCCTTGCCAAAGCGTCTTGGACGCAGTACGAGAGGAACAATGTCGGTAGGTTGGTCGAGAAACTCGGCAATCAAGAGCGTCTTGTCAATAAACGCATGGTTATCATCCACGATTTGTTCAAAGATACTGTGCCCGATAAAAAGACCCTTGCCCATATGAAGCATTACGCCGTCTGGTATTGGAAAAATAAATTTAACATTTGTCTCTGAATATAAAACAGGGAATGCACGCATACCTCTATGCGGCGCCGTTTGCTGTCTTTTTCGAGCTGGCAACGCTTCTGGAAACGGAAATATTTTGAAAGTCAGTGATAATGTGTTCTATCAAAAATCTAGATACCAGCTGAAAATTCTTACCTTCACCTTCTAGTTTTCTTTTTACTAACATAGTAAGAGAGAGCATTAGTATAAATAGAAAGAATTGCTACATTACTATGCTATTCTATCCTATGTACACACTACTCACGCCCCGAGTCACAAAGTCGTTACCTGTTTGAGATCTACTTGTCATCTCACGGAACAACCTTCTCACTTCCTCACTCCACTTCGTAAGCTCCGCCTCCAGCTGCTTCTCCTTCTCTTTTAGCCTCGTCTTTTCCCGCTCCTCCATTTCTGCAAGTGCTGTAAACGAGTCGTGTGAAAGAGTTAAATAATATACGAACACTCTCTTTCTCGACACTTAATGAATCAAAAAAATTGTTGAAAAAATCTGTATCAAGTGTCTACCAAAATATTTGCATAAATAATTTTGTTTTGTTTTGTTTTTTTTTTTTTGCAAAAAACAAAAGGTGCTTGAAAGGGTGATTATATTGTACCTCAGTTCGGGATCATCTCAGTCCAGAACCCAGTCATCTGTCCAGAACTGAGACAGGTTCTAAACTGAGGTACAACATTTATAAGAAGAGATAAAATGTTCATAATGGCCATCTGTTGTATATCTATTACTAAATAAAGAATTTAAATTTAAAATGACAAAACCAAATCTGCAATATTTAAAAATGATGGTCCAGCTAATGTTTGTCGCTAGATTAATAATGTGTAAATGTTTGAAGTAAAGAATTGGGTTTACTAATAAAGATGGAGATTGTTGCTAAAATAAGAGAATATTTTAAGTTAGTAGACTTGAACTATAAAGGTGCAAAAAATTTGTCAAGCTTAATATTAACAGTTTAGAAGTGCGTTTTGAGATGCACCGCTGCTTTTGTACAAACTTTTACTAGCCAATAATATACTTAAATTACTATACTCTTTTTGTATTGATTAAGGTTACTCATATGTAAACCTTCTCAACTTTTTACAAACGAAGGCCTTTATCAACAAAATTGTTCACATTACTAAAAATTGATGGTTTAATGTTTATGCTTCCTAATTTTGCAAAGACAATTTTTGATATTATAATATAGCTATGGAACAGACAGTTGTCAAGCTTGCATTAGAATTAAAGACAATCACGCAGTGGCATTTACTACCAAATCACGAAATAAACAAAAAGTAAGAGTCTACCAATACGCAGGAGTAAGAATAAAATATTTATTGTTGCTGAGAACATAATGAGTAGACAAAATGTATAATTAAAATAAAAACCAAGATTTGCATCAATGCGGTATCAACATTCTTAAAATAACTTGGTCATTGGCTGGCTATGCAGTATTTCAAGAAAATTGGTAACTTAAAATTTATAACTATACTGTCTATCGATTGCTTAAGCGTCAATTCGATAGTTTTACACATATAACTACGTCTTGCTACACGAATATGCAAACATCACATATACAATTATCAATCCCATCCGCATCCAAAAAAAAAAAAAGGCAAAGAATAATAATAGTCGTTATATCAAAGCAGATCAGGCTTCTGCTCATTAAGTTAATCCGTTGTGTTACTTATGGTTCAAACCTAATTTATTTATGGATAGTTTGCAGATCGTTTTAGTATAATAAAAAAAACCCATTGTTACTATCGGAATAACAATTTTTCGTAACTTATTTTATCACGGAAAAAGTGTTTCTTTAATATGATTCATCCAATATGTAGTAGGCTGGCGTCATGATAATTGCAAGCAGTATTAAATATAAAATAGTTCGTATTGTCATAAGACAATAATTAGCGCTTGTTAATATTGTTATCAAACCAAATTTGCTCGCAAGAGTTGTTATATTGTCTGCAACTGAACAGTTTGAGATGCGCCAGCTATTTATAAATAATAACAATATAAGAATTTAATGCTAGTTTACAGTAGCAGCGCTCGTTAACATAGACATTTAGCATTTAATTCACGTATAGTCTTAATTATATTGACTCTACAGTCTGTTTGCGCTCGGCGACATCGACTTGAATACAAAAGATGTCTTTTTTCTGCCATAAACATAACACAGCGATAACGGTTCTAGTTCATCTGGAAACAGTCCTGCCATATAGAGCAATGTATTATAAACATAGGAGTTGTTGGCAGCCGAATTGTTTTTTACAATCTAGTATAACATATCACATTCTACGGTTCTCTCAACCCTGTTAAGTGGGTGCTAAACACGTACGCCATTGAAGAGTCAGATGCAACGTGATGTTACTTTACTTTTATTGATGTCAATTTCAATAAGCTAGATCTCCATTAACTCATAAATGTGGCCATAAATACTTATTAAGTTTAATCCGACGATACAGTTACTTTCACAAATATATTTTATAATATCGGGTACTGTCAATTTTGTAACTCTATTTACGCATATGCTTCTTTCCTTTACATCAACCTCCTTGCTTCAACTCAAATATGGAAATACAATGAGATAAAATTGTATTCATGTTTGCCGTCAATCAAGAAAACAAAGCAAAAGTGAGATAAGCAGATTACTCAATGTCCAGAACACCAATCATACTGAACGGTCTGATGAGCCCCTATAAGCTAATGAAAATGTCAATGAATGAATGAGTTGCTTTATTACATCTTAACGATGCGGAATTTCGCTTTTACTTACCATTAAAAATATCTTACAAAGAAATTCCTTATTGTGTTCTTATATTACAAGTCGTCTCACATACTGTCTTTCCATCCTAGTAGTTTTGTATTATTTATCCACTGCATCAAGAGGATTCTCACAATTGCTCGTCATTTTTACCAAGTTTTTTAATTCATCAATATGATTGCTCAGAAAGACTGACGCACTGTCAGTTTTCCTATATTTAACAAGTAAATTCGAGAATGATGAGCTATAGGTTGCTTCACTCTACATAAGAAAGATATTCGTTACCGACGTGTACGTGCGTCTTAGACGTTAAAGAATCAGAGTGTAGGCATTGGATTGTTGGCTTACCTCTGTGAGATTAGCAATTTGTTGCATTGTCTTGGTCAAAACATCGACCAACGCTTCGATTTTCCCAATTCTCAACGACAACATCTTCATTGACCGCCTTGTCGTTCGACATTTAGAGCATATTCTGCGTTGTCTGTAATCTTTTGATCGCATGTCTGTGTACAGTTGTGACGACAACGTAGTGGACGTTGATCGCACATGAGGTTTCGTCATTCCCAAGTCGATTAACAATAGATGGGGAGTACGATTTATTAAAGTTACTGGAGCTTTGATGCAACCGAATAATTCTTATACGCTTTAAGTTGCTGCACTACTGATTTATTTCGAGTATCTATGAATTCGAGCTATGCAATTTCTCTCTTTTTGATGTACGGAGTTTTAAACAGAATTTTCGTCGTCCGCTCTCTGTTTCAATTTAAATACAAATATGTGAATTAAAAATTTTCAAAGCGTTCCCGCCTGCAAATAAGCTTCCGGCAACTCTTTATGTTGTTCTACAAACCATTTTGCATTTGTTTTTCCGGTATGAGATCAACGATTCCCAATGTACCGTGGCTCATTCTCGCAGATGGCCGAATAATAAGCATCGCAGTTAATTGTCAATGGAAACAACGCAATCTACATAAATAGTGGCAATAATAAGAGCCACAGAATAATATTATCGCCATTGTCTTGTATTGATAGAGACACATATTATTTCCTTCTACTGTTTTGTGTACGATTGACAAGAAATTTCAGCCACTTTGTTGCTTTTATTTGTGAATCAATGGTTGTTGTAAGCGTAAAGGGCCGACTTAACCATATCGGGCAGATAAAGCATCAAGAGCGGCGAACATCCCCGACCCGACAACTAAGATGTATCTTCATTATCATTACCATATATGATTTCTGTTCTCCATTTCCGACATATCGTGTAACAACTGAAGTGATACTGTAATATTATATAATGACAAAGGCATTATGAAATCACAATGAAATACGATCCCAAAGAATGAAAATGCTGGTTAGTGCACGAGAACAGAATCCTATCACAAATCGTAGACAGTATCGGGAAGTATCAACAGACTAATACAAAAAGAGCAAAGAAGTAGCTGGTGGTGCGTGCGCCTTATAAGCGATATCTATTTCCACTCATTTCATGTAACTTTTCTAATAATAACCACTTTACTATGTTAAACTTTTATGCATTTCAACAAAAAAGGCAACCAATTCGCACACACAACGCAGAAAGTACAATCGACATACAGTATTAGTATATTGGTTACTATATTCGGTTTATGCCCCTAATATCCATAGTTTACTATTCAGTAACTCTTAAACTTGACGTCAGTTGTGCAGACCTTAGTAGTTATATATGGAAACATTGCAACAAAAGCCCTAAGTTATCAAACACGAAAATAAAGTGTCTTGTTATTATGATCAACTATATCTTGCAGGTGTAATCGCCGAGGGGCATCCTAATTGCTGATACAGGAGGAGACAGTTATCGTCGGCTTTAATATGCAAGAATGGCATTATCATGCGGACATCCTCAAGGACAATTACTCAATTAGATCTTGTCAATTATGTTGATAACATTATCAAACCCAATTTTCGTACAGATCAATGTCAAAGGCTAGGAATTTCTTAAATTTATAATACGTCCTCTCGTATATATACTAGAATCAAAGACACATCGATCAGAGTTTAGCTGTTTGTGATTTTATTTACTTGTCCCCTTACCATATTGCGCTCTCGGGCCTTGGCTGCAAATCGGACGTAATTTACAATAGGTTTACTGCACTGCTGTGTTTCTAATGAAGTAACATGTTATCATTGGTAGCTTTATAGAAAAAAGGAAATTATTTTGAATCCTATGTTGATTGTTTCTACACAGTAAAATGGTCGGAGACATGCCGTTAAAAAGGGGGGCATCTTTTATTTTTGATTATTTTAAAATTGTCAAACAAAATCATGTTGTGCTGCTACAATGAATTCCGAGTATATAGCTCTAATGCACCATAACTCGGATATCGGAAAAATAAGTTATAAATCATCATCGTTTTTTTTTCTTCCTTCTTGTGTAAAGTTTCAATAAGCATTCCTAAAAAGGTTGGCATGAGACACAACATTTTGGCGATCGAATCAAAGTTCGATTTCTGTATTCTATTGCATGTGTTTATATATATAACCGATGTTCTTCATTTATTATTATGTACTTGCAACATGTTTTTTTCCTAACTCCAGTATCTTTAGACGCAGTGGTACAACAAAGGTCTAATACTAATGATAAAAATAGGGGCTCTTAAAAGAAAAAAAGAAAAGAGGATTGCATAAGGTTTTGACTTTAGATGTGCGTTGCGAGTGGATGATAAATATATAAGGATATATAGCACAATTAAAAGAATTCGAAGATCCTTACAGCACTTCTTTAGTACGCATCATTAATTGGATATTCTACAACATGCTGACCCAAGCCCAACCATTTTTCCGTATACACGACATTTTGAATTACTGATTATCGCTAGTCTGAATTATCAATGTTTACAACCAAATAACACATGTTCTTCTAATACAGTTTGTTAGTGCCAAGTTATATGCGCCCAAACGTTATGGTTATCCACCAATCAAAAATTTGGGGAATATTTACTAATTAAAAAAGAGTAGGGCAAATGGGAAGAGCTATTCTATTTTTAGCATTCAGATCCGCTTATGGTAATACAAATAAAGCTGTCAAACAATCTGACTATTTAGTATCTTCTAACGCTCTAAGACTGTATAATGCATATGCTGCCAAGAAGGTTTGTTTTGTAATGCCCATACTTGATTGGAACGTTCTTCTTATCGTCCTTTTAAAAGGAATGGTTCAAGTTGTGTAACCGTGCAAGTCAAATTCTTAGATACTACGAATATTTCAAATCTATTTCAAATACTATTATAAATGTCTTTGTTATTGGTATTTTTAACCTTCCAAGATTGATTGTGAGAAGAAAAAAAGAATAATACCTGCAAATATAACCACTGTGGATACGTACGACGGTTGTCATTATGCTTTCTGTGGTGATATGAAACGTTGTATTTAGATAGTTTGTAATAAGAAACATTGAATGAAAGAAGACCCAAGACGTTTGAAGCTCTGTTTGTTTCGTTCTATAATTAACATTAATATTAAGTAAACATAAATACAGTTACAGATTTGATTCTCCATTTTGGAAATCATACCCGCTCACCTCACATGAGGTAAATTTGCATATAAACAAGGGGTAAAAAGGAAAAAAAAATCATTTTTCGAACCGACAAACTAATTGACATTAACCGACTTATTGATCAAACCAATTAAAGCTTACAAAATAAACCATTGTTGACTACCCGTCTTTACAAACATTTAATCATACGCTTTCCATAGTACAAGATATCAATGAATTCTTCAAAGACAATAACGGGAATATATTGTAACGCAAAACCAAAGAAGATCAGAAGAAAGCAATGGAGAAAGAAAGAACAGCAGATGCAGTCGCGCGGACGTTGGTTATTTTCTAGCTATTATATTAGACTAGGATAAAATTGATCGGATGGTAAGCTTTTTGATGAAGCGTATATGGACTATATTGTAGTGTGACAACGATACTATATATTAACCAAGATTATAGAATATTCGCAGAGTGAGGAAAAGACTGGAATCACCAGCATCCCTTTCCTGAAACTCCATCTCCACAACTTAGGGAAGAGTTAGAAAATCTGACCCTATTTAGTAATCGGGGGTGAAGTAGTGTTGACGAGAACGCTATCGCTTGAAATGACAAGAAGATTCTTTGATTTCAAACAGTTTATTCCGAAACACTGTAAATGTAGATACAATTCTTTTAATTCTTTTCCCATTACCATTATGCAATGTTGATAGAATACTTAATATTCGATTGTCGGTTGTGTAAGCGGTTTTACAATACTTAATATTCGATTGTCAGTTGTGTAAGCCTTTTTTACAATACTTAATATTCGCTTGTCATATGAACATTGTACCCTGGTTTCACACTAGTATCTTTTTCCCCTTTCTCTTTTCATCTACACATTTGTAAATTGCCTTCCAATAAACATAATGTCATTATAGATTCCTTTGCGTAAGATCCCGTCGTTTGTTAGAGTTGTACCAATTGACGTATTACATGTGTAAAAACCGTCCTGCATGGATAAAAATAAACCAGATTATTGATATCAGATGATGGAATACACAAATTTGAGAAACCATATTTACAGGGTTTATTTGTGAATCAAAATGGTGAATCTTTCGAATGTAACAAAGATGTTGTGATATCGTCCATCTCACGAGTCATATGCATCAAGCAGATGCCTGTATTGTTTGTTATGCATTCTGTAGGTTATGCATTGAATCGCCCTTTTCCTTCATTGGATCAGCTGCTTATTAATTATAGCGATGACACTGCTTCACTTATTAATTATAGCAATGACACTGCTTCACTTATTAATTATAGCAATGACACTGCTTCAATGATGTTCATTTTTTTTTTAATTTGCATGGAATATTCCAGTTCAAAAATAGAGATAGCAAGTGGTATCACTCCCACTATCGCGGCGCGGACAATGGATTTAAACACAATGTCAGTTTGGGTAATGTGAGTGGATAATGCAATATGTAAGGCGGTCAAGTGATAATACACATACATAGATCATGTTATTAATACGTCCAAATTGATAAAATATAGTTATAAAAATAGAATTACTTGCATATATTTAGAAACAAATAAATTTTTTACCATCTGCCAATTGTCATTGAGGCTAAAAAGTGTTTGTTGGCGAACAAAGACTGACACAATCAGATAAGATTGTGATACTCATTCATTGCAAACTTATTAACCCCATATCGGTGCAATCATGATGAATGGGATTGAACTAATATAACTATAGTAATGGCTGTTGGTGGGGGTGGTTTTATTTTCTATTTGATTACGTTATCTATTGTTTACACTAATTTGGCAATCTCTAATAGACAATCACTCACTGTAAGCAAATTTTGACAATGTAAGCTTATCGTTATGGCAGCTTGTAACGCAAAATTTTATTATATTGTCATTTATGATATTGTCATTGTATGCCCAAATATAGTTTTCCGTACTACTTCTGGAGAGTTAGCTCCGGATGAGATTGATAAAAAATTCGAGTCAACATGAGCGGAGGGCAAGTCCGTATGAGTTGCTAAATATGTATTTATATTTGCGTTGTGTTACTCAAATAAGTAAATTTTTTGCTGCCACGTAATACCACAGGGTATATCTGTACAACAAACAGAAAACAAGATATGTCTTAAAGTTAAAATTTTAAAATAGATACAACTGGGATAGAGAGCGCCGTGAGAAACAAGTCGCTCGCTGTCACATGCCCTTATGATGTGATTATCCATCGCTCGCATGATTGGCCATAGCCCAGATTTTTTTTCGACTGGGGTTTAAGGAATGGGCTTAATCGGAGCGAGTCATAATTCAAACTCCGCGCCCTGCTTTTTTGACAATGATATCACCTTACAATAGCCCAAAAGCATCAATGCATTCATGAATCACAGCTATCAACGTATCTCAGAAAACAATCGTTTTTTCTACGCATATTATTGTCTCTAACCAAAAATATACATTTTATTTTATACCGGATTACATTTACATTTACAATAATTTCCCCTACTAAGACATATGGGCGCCACAAAAAAGAAGAGGAATTACAAGAACAACAAGGGAAAATATTGACAGGGTATAATGTTAGAACAACGAAATAATACATAGGGTCTAGAGAATTTGTACATACTTGAACAACTATGGTAAACTTGAAAAAGTCACCAAAGCGTTTAACAAAAGCTTAATAAAATTTAGTCATCATGGCTGCTTATAGTTCAGAAGGTTTGAGGAAATACTACATTTAATTCTATCCAGGTACTATATATATATGTAAAGAAAAAGAAACTCGTAAATTTGAAAACGTTACTGTTGTCAAACTGGGTGGTGCGAACACCAATCCATATATATTGGCTAAACTCTTTTAGCCAGCAGTGCTCTTGCGCGACGTTTCTTCCACGAAATTTGATTCACTTGTTGTATTACTTGAACATGCAGAGGTTTTCGGGTTATCACCATTAGTGTCACAAAGCTTCGAGTCTTCTTTCTGCGTGTCTTCTGTATCGCTTCCAACAAAACACCCGGAATCATGACGATACTGTTCGTTCCGACTTTTGTTCAGAGGCAACGGACCTGGATCGTAACCAATATCTAAATCGGCGGGCTCGGCTGTGATAACATCGCTAATACATATTCTGACTCTTTTTTGAATCTTTTCTTCACCGGCGCAATCACCATCTTCCTCTCGACAACGTTTTCCTTCACTCTCCACAGGACTGCTCGGTGACGGGGTAGTCGTCGGACTGGCTTGAGGAGTCGGCAGACCAAGCTTTTGCTCCTCCGGTTCAGATTTGCAAAACGTAGCGTCTGGTGACAGGACCGGTAAGGGAATCGGCTCAGTAGATTGAGCTGTACTTGCCAGCTTATTGGTACCGGCTTGAATCACTTTAGTCGTCAGATCCAATAATTGTCCAAGTTCTTCAAGAGTACACGCCGCAAAGTTATTCTTGTTGACCGTTTTGAATTCGGTTGAGCCCGACTAATGTGACACAAAAAGTTAGATAATAATGTAAAAACATACAACTGAGACTCTTACTTACTGCTAGCTCCTCAATTGTTCCCAGTCTTTTCACAAAAATTTTTAAATAATTTGCTGATTCTTTGCATTTGGTACAGTTTTTTGCAGGCGGCTTTTCACTCGGTTTTTGTTCCCGATTTACGAGCATTGGTTTACTCTTAGCGCGTGAACCAGAATTACGTTGTTGTTTATGACACTGCGATGAAGGGCGCATTTTTTTTTGTTGTTGTAAGTTGATATTTTTTCCGTGAGACGTGGGGTAGGTAGCAAGTCTTGTCCAAGGTATATTTATATATATCTCGACAATGTCACACAACCGGTGCCAGCTCTCCGTCGAATCTTGTTACTATTACTGTGTTTGTACTTGCCAAAATATTTTCAATTTCTCATAGGCAGTCCTATGGACGTTCAAATTTGTTACATTAGCAGAGTGATTATAAATAGTCAGACAAAGATACAAGTCATACGAGGTTAACAATACTGCAGTTGCAGATAAGTGAACAATGTTCTATAATACTGCGCACTAATAATTGACAATGTCAACGAGACACTTGGGATAATGCAAGTCTCCATATTCAAACATGGCAGTAATAATGATTACAAATCCGATTTACGTTTATTGACAAACTATTGTTTCTTAACCATATTGTACTCTGTTGATCGTATTTTAGAACATGCTTTATACCGTACCTCTTTCCTCAAATAAAATCCCACTATTGAATACGTAGAGCATACGTTTAAAAAGACGACTAGTCTCGTCAAGAAACAACAAAGGCACACGCGATTTTGGATAAGAGCATCAGTATCCATTCCAGCAATGGACGATATGGTCAACACACGCTGTACGTATGCAAAAAACTGATTTTGTTGCTGATATGGTATTTCGTCGGTACCTGGGTCGCCTAGCCTTAAAAAACAGTTTAATAAACGTTTATTAGTCAATCCGAAGTAAGATAAAGCATATCATACACCATCAACAACCAATTATCTTCATAGACATGGTTTTCAGAAAAAGAAAAGATGTTAATTTCTTGAATTATTAGCACTATGTACCATTGTTAAAAAAAAAGATTAGTGAAAGAGAATCAATAGATATATAGAAGCTTAACGAGATTTTGCAAACACTGATGGATATTTGCAGGAGGGAATAATTAAGAGCCCGCAAACTCAATGAGGAATAAGGCGTTTGTTACTTGTTGGATTGTGGATAGCCAGCCTTTGTCCGAACAATTTGGTAGTTACGATCGGTACATTTCATTTTTTCGCCAACTAAAACTTCACCCTTGAAATATTTGCAACAAACTACGCAGTGAAATTCACTTTAACAAAATCCCTTCATAACGAAGCTCTTTCTGGCACGAATTTACCTCGTATAAAAAGACAGCAAACTTTCATGTTATGTTAACTGTGCGAATGAATGTCTTTGTTAAAGTGAATTTCATTGTGTGTATAGTTATTCCTCCCTTATCATGCTCTCTTGTGTGTGTGCGCATCCTAGTGCATCCATCAATTATATATATTTTTGCTGAGAATACGCAACCAATAGGTAATAACACATATAGGTGCTAAATTTGATGTTTGTTCAACAATGATAATCGTATAAGGTTTTTAATAAAGTATATCAACACTGTAGAATCATATGTGATGCAGTCGAAATAATTTCATTCGCCAAACGTATCGCGTAAGCTATGTTCACATGGCACTACAGTTAAGCCATATTATTGTATACTCCAAAGTAGCTAATCTTCAGCGCGATATTTACGTTTTGAGCTCTATTTCACTAATCTCTCCTTTCTATACAAGGTGCTTTACACTGTATTTAGCCATTGAACAATGCAGGGGTTGCGTTCAAACATTCTATGACGGATTTCCATGAAATACGTAAACATAAACAATAAAATATACCTTAATTGGGCGCAGAATGTCAACACAACCCGTAATTTTGAGTAGACGCAGTAAACCATTCGTATCTAAATGTATAAAAACCAACATCACTTGACCTTGTTTTCGGTATTCACATTTTCACACACATCACTTCTTTGTATACCATTAATGCTGTCGTATTCGGTGCTTTCCATTCCTCGATCCGAGCTTTGTTTGGCGAGTTGTGTATTGATATCAAAATTCCTTATCGGGTATTGTTCCACCATTGGCATGTTGTCCTACATTGTATAAGGCGGAAGCGGGCGGCGGGCGGAAGTCGGCAGCGGAGCAGTATAAGCCAACTACCAATTATTTATTAATAAGAGTGAGTATGAACATAAACGATAGAGCATGTGAGAGTGTGGGAATATGTGGCAAACGACTTTGTCTTATCATTCTTGGCAAGGGTTTCTCATTAAGGATAGCAGGTTGTTTGGATACGGAACATGTATTCCGTGATCGAACCAAGTAATATAATTTTGGTATTTCATACCATTCTTGATAATTGTCTAGAACCCCGACTTTAAAAATCCTATAACTTGTATAAATAACTATTATGCACAGTATATCTTATACTAATATGAAAACAGTATTAACATTGAGGACAATCATCACATATTGTTGCACAAATATCTGGAAGACGTAAAACAACGCACTATTCTCCTTTTTAAAGTAATACACCAATCATTATTTGCCTGCAATAGTTATATTAAATTACAGAGTCCTGGTTTGCAAAAATTTGTGTATTGAATGTAATATACTTTTGCAACATCTGATAGTCCCAATAACAGCGTCTTAATTAAACCGCAGTTTTTTGCTTCTCAGAACTTTTCGAATCATAACAAATGTGAATAAAGTTGACAAAGTCATCTTCCAAAAAAAGTAAAAGTAATATCAATGACTCATCCATCGATGTCAGCTGATCAACTAGTATAAGCGCGTATAATGAGTACGTATATGGTATGTGGGTAAATAAACAACGAACTGTTTGGATACAGATGCAATGTAAATTAAAAACATTGTTCTTATTTCGCATACGTAAAATCAAGTGGACGATCAGCTAACTTGTATGAGTTAACAAGGTACGATTTCAATTAGTCTATGTAACATCCGCCGAAACTTCGTTGGAAGACTATACTCTTTTGATATTGTCTGCAAAGAAGACAATAACTGCTGTCTCCCAATCATCTTCTAACAAACCAACAAGGAACTCAGTAAACTAGTGGCAGGGAGTAATATGTTTTACAGTCACTATGTATGCAATGACTAATCTGAGGCGTTTCGGCTTATCGTTTTTGAATCATTTGTCTAATGTCAAGATAAAAATACCTAGACAACATGCTCCAGCGTTTTGCTCTATTAAGAATCTGTGCGCCAGTATCTATACTGAATACTCTCAATCCTTCGTTTGGTATCAAATATAGCACATACCTATGTAATTAAATACTAGCGTCCCTATGCTTATCATTAACATAGTCTAATGTATTCATCATATCTGACTTTGATACAATAGGTAAGCGCAAGCTCGAATCAATAAGACAAATGTCCTCTAGTCAAATTTGAACGCTTCCTCGCAAGCTTATTCTATCATTGTAGTCGATTTCTCAATAAGTTTTATTCCAGTACACGTTCTATGAAAGAGAAGCAAATTTTAACCTTTTCAAAAATGGGTTATTTACAATGTTTCAAGCAGAAAGGCGCGGAAGCAAAGCTCGGTTGCCTTTGCCCGGTCGTAGCTACAGTTTATAGTGACTAAAGCAAAAAATTATTATTATTATGCAGGCTAATTAGCCTACTACCAACAATAAACTGCTATATTGCCTAGTATATACAAAATGGCTATCGCTATGTGTATTCTAACTTTGGGTCGGTTAATATAGACTCTCGTTAGAGTCTATGTACTATAAAAGTTATAACTGCTCGTATTATTTAATGTCACGGCAGGTATTCATTGTTAGAAAACACCTTGGTTGTAGTTCTAGCTTGTTAAAATGTCACAAAACCGAATAAAATTCTGGCAAATAAAGAGTCTTTCACTTTTCTAACTAAATAGACATGCAACGATAACATAGTACTATTGTTTTTTAAAGGTAAATACTCTTGTCTGCAAACTGCATGACTTTAAGAAATCTATTGCCTGTCCTTGAATGTTCAATGACAAGGACTTATCTATCTGTTATCTGTTAAACTAGAATAGAACATAAGTTAGAAATAGGTTACTGCCTTATAGTTTTATTTAGTTATAATTCATTGTACAACTATGTATCGTTTTTATTATCATATAATTTTTAGCTTGTTTAAATCTTCAGAACAAGATTAATACTTTGTAGTTAGATGAAATGAGCATAATTCCAGAAATATGTTGCCCCTAAATTGATCTACAGATTAAGGGGTAATTTAAGTTTTAAATAAAGTGTTTACAATAACGACAATGGAAAAAATGACCAGATTCGCGTTATTCGAAAAATTTATACAGTGTTGGAATTAAACTAGTAAATAAACTTCGAAGGTTTGGTTGGAGGAATTATTGGACGAAGGACTATTTTTAGCACTATAATCAAGGCCTAATGCTCATACGTAGAAGTTTTGCAAAAAAACACAGTTGAGACTGCCCGAGCTCCAATTTAAAACTGACTCATTTAATTATCTATAACTGCACGGCTTTTGATAACGCGCTTGCATTTAATAGATATAACGTCGCTTTACTGGGTTCTCTTTACTGGAGGTTTTTTGTATCTTTTAAAATCTTTTAGGAACTTGACGTTTTTATCACTTTTGCAGTTATTTGTCCTTAAATAAAAAGAATGAAAATAATACAGCCATTCTCAACAACCTGCCCCACAAAAATGCCATTGCAGAGTGTCCCAACTATTATTGTGCAAAAAACTATTTATAAACAACAGTTATCAACCATTCAATTAATATCAAGCAAGTCAGTCATATAAATTCTCAACGAATTTAATATCAAATCTTTGACTACAAATATACCCATTTTATTCCTTAGAAAATTCTATTAATTATGCATTACCTGGTTATGAATACAATTTTCTATTTACAACATCCAACACGGCTGAAAATCTGAAACAGTCGCATCAATAATTGTGGCTAGCTGACAAACAATTACTTATTATTTTGTTTTCCACTTTAAGATTATCGAAATAAACACTGATATTAAGATAATTATTATTGAATTGAATTGCAATCCACTAAGTCATTGAACAGCATATCTGTTTATATTAAAAACGTCATTTACAACAGATGCGTGTGCTACCAAGACGAAGTAGTACACAAAATAATAGTAAAACGTACATGCGTAATCAGTGGTTTCAATTGTCTCGCTAAAGGGGGGGGGACTATGGCTGGCAAGTTACACGGAAAGGTGGCAATACTAGACTTGCTAATGTAATTACGGGGGCAACACATCTCTAATCGCAGATTGGAATGAGTAAAAAGTCCTTTATTATTACGTTGAAGAATTAGTTCTGTATTCTGATAAATTCCTAAGTTACCCACACATAGCAACGGCGTAAATCAAGAAACTCTTCACTGGTAACACATGCCAGATTTCCCGTTAGCCTTTGTGCTATTTGGATTAGAGAATCAACATTTGCAAGTAGTCGAACTTGTTTCTTTGCTGACGCCCGATTTTATATGGCCTTGTATAAATTTCTACTCTAGTTATTACAAATGAATACTGCTGGTACTGATCGTGGGAGTATGGGTCGAGTTGCTGTCTCATCTAGAAAAAATCAAATCATTCAGATTATCGAGGCGCTTCTATTTATTCATCATCTGATCGATCACACTGCATACCCATTACCTATCATCGCTCCACAAGCAAGCATGCCATTAAATTACGTTGCGATACTCTTCAGGTGTGAGTGACTAGATGGATCGGGTTCGAATATAGGAATTGAAGAGTCCAAAAAAGATGTTCTAAAACAACCTCTCTTGCTCTCGGTTGAATATGAAGGTTATATGTCTTGGTGGGAATTAAAAGCTCCCTTGTGATAACTCACTTTGCGGCGGTTACGTAATAAAGAGATTTCATTATAATAGTTTCGGTGGATCAGTTGGACAGAAACATGCATTATCGAGTCGGGGCATGAATTGTGCGTTCGTCTTGGCTAGAGAATTCGGAGAGGAAACATGCATTATCGAGTCGGGGCATGAATTGTGCGTTCGTTTTGGCTAGAGAATTCGGAGAGGAAACGATAAGAAGACATTAATGAAGATACTTTTGATATTGAACAGAAAGACCAGTTATACCAACATCGTGCAAGTTTCGTCCTCCTCTCAACAAACTTTTGTTGCTAACAGAGGGGAGAGGGCAAACGACAATCCTCGAAACAGCGGGACTTCAAATCGATTTGTGCTGGATCGTTAGGCATTCGTTATAACATATTTTGATTCCCGCATTAATATTACTCATCGTCTAACAGATAACGTTCACGTATTGGTAGAAAGCCTGTTCGTTGTCATTGAAGATATTGAAAGTCAGGGGTTGTTGCTAATACAGCGAAGTATTAAGAATAGTATTCCTATGTCTAATGACAACGTTGCCAAGTACCTTCATAATCGTTGCTTTTCTCAGCATCCTAGGAAGTGATGCATTGCACTCAATGTCCAGAAAGGTGGTGTGAGATTGGATTGCGTTAACCAACGCTTGCCCCACGTGAAGGGCTTTGTCATATTTTTATATTTGTTGGGGACGAGTCGTCTTGCAGAGTTTTCGTCGAAAAATACTTTCATCTGATAGTGTGACTTGTCAGCAAGTCTTTAAGGAATGATTTGTACGACCATTTTGTCAATTTGATCATGTGACTAATAATATTAGCTCGCGTTTCTTACAGTCAATTGTCTAATGCAGAGAAAGCTAAGCCAATTGTAAATGTAGCTTGGAACCATAATGTTGATGCTGACAGTGTTGCAAAAGTAGCAGGTCTTGCTCTTTTTTTTTACACAGAAGCGAAAGATTATGATAACTGCATCTATTAACGTGGAATGTTCTGTAGCGTATATTAACATTGGCTTACTTAATTTAGCTTTAGCATTAGCAGTTCTTACAGACGTGAATAGATATAGCCAGCCTTCGAACGTATACCAGTAAAGTTAAACTTATCAGAAAAAGACGTGTTGGTTTAATAACGCAAATACGCACGTAATTGTTTACTAGAATTAGTGAGTAGAGAAAGGTAGTAAATATGATTAGTATTGAAAAAACTTGCAAGGTAATTAAAAAAATCTTGAAGTACACGTGCAGACAATTTGGTTTAGACAACATTAGAATGTGTCGTTCGTCTCTGAGCGTTATTGTTATTCGCAAACAAAAACAGACGGTCTGTAGAAGTACCGATAACAAAATACTCTTAAGCCGCTTATGAGATTGAACGATTAAACAAAATTTCTATGAGCTTTAATTTCTGACGCCAAATTCGAGGTTCCCGACTTTAAATAACGTTATTGGTTTCTCCCAACTTAAGAATTTTAGTTTATCTAAGTATTGTCATAAGTTTGGAGTTTTTCCCAATCAAACCTAAGTTAGCATCTGTTGTGCTAAGAAATACACTTCAAAATTAGCTGAAAATTTGAGTGAGATAAAAGGTCAATCAAGCACCACTTTCTCATGGCATCAGTAACTAAATACAATAAATTTTTAACGAATATTGCATCATAGATCTGTCACCATTAAAATCGTAAGTTTATGCGCTGTAAGCTGAAGACAAGAATAATAAATTCAAAATTCTCAACATACTTTCTGCACTAAAATAGTTTTATTGACCGTTTAAACTTGATAGGTAAATATACAACTGTTATTTTCCTCGCAATATTATTCTTAGATTAGTATTATTTGCAAACTTAGACTTTTCCAGACAAAGCTCCTACGTTATTTCCATCCATGATGAGATTTGTATATTCTCATAATGTTTGATGGATTGGAATTTCTACAAAATCTATTTATTAGTGAATAGCTTTATTATGACTCTACAATTTTTTTAGTTAAAAAAAATTCTTTCAAAGGCATTGCAAAATAAAAAGCAACTCTAATGAAAAAAAAATACTCTATAATTTCTATTAATAATAAGCCTGCCATACTTTTGCTCAATACTGAAATCGTTTAAGAATTATTACTATGCTACTATTATTATTGTGGAATGAAAAGATAAAGAGCAACAACGGTTGTTCAACAGTTCGTGCTCTTTTAACACTAGAATTTTGCCGAATATTATACAAAATACACCTAATTGCTACGATGTCTAAAATATATTACTGCTGTTTAACAGGAGCAACACAAACAATCAGTTAAGAAGGGTATTAAATATATTAATATTATTCTTGCAAAAGATTTGATACGGAAAATATTAGGTTGTGAGAATATTATTATTTGTTGCACAAGTATTAGTAGAAGACCCATCGCGAACATTCAATATGTTTCTTCAGTACAGCGTATGGAAAAATAAGTATTCGATTAATACGAGAATTCAATTGACTTGTTAGCTACGATATTCCGTTATACACTAACATCAAAGAAATATATTTTACTATTTAGAGAACCCTTATGTATCCTACCAAGACTAAACGCTCCTTATGTAAAATTTTTCACCCTTGCTTTTCAAGCGATTCTGCAAAATGGTCGGGTGCCATACAATATTTATAGAATGTGGCAAAATACATACTGTACATGTACATGCAGTGGGGCTTTACATCAAGCTGCTTATCACGTGTATACATCACGTGATTTTGAAGACAATATATTTATAGACTTTTAAACACCGTTGTAATTAACGAAGTGATAATTATGAACTATTCACAGCAACCCCAAACGTGCACATAACCTCACAAGCGCCGAACCCGATAAACGCCGCTCCATAAAACTATACGGAAGACATTTACTTATCATTTTATTCGCTTTACCACTATGAGCCTATCTGGCAATTACTATTCAAGAGAAGTGTCCAAAAAGAACGGATTCAAGCCTTACGAATAGATAAGTGATTCTTAATCATAACTAACAAGAGATGATAATGATAATAATAACCTGCGAGCCATAACGCATATTTGCTATTCCCCGTACTGTTTCAATATTAGTCGATCTGATTGGTTAAATCTTGGAGTATAACCCCTACTATATAAGTTCATTTTAACAATGTAACCACATCGGTGTTACCGTTATTACCAGGAATAAGATTTTGTGTCATGAAGTACACAAATCTTATTAATATTAAGACTGCCAGATGTCTTCGGGTAATTATTGAGCGAAAGTTCGATTTGCAAAAAACGACTTGACTTTTTTATCATCCCAACTAAACTTATTTACTGAGAACATGAAATACTTGACGATCAAAGTTATCGATAGTGGATACGAAACATGGGGACACAAGTGTCGAATTCTCATATCTGCACATAATAATAAAGCCCCCCTAATACTCAGGGAGATTTGCAGGTCATGAATACGTTCAACAGTCGGTAATTAAGGAGAATGCCGTCTTGTACATGGTTATTATTGTTATATCAAGACAACTTTTAATTTACATGGCTTTGATTTCCCGATTTTGCCAATTGGTAAAATATTAACTATGTTTTTAGCTTATATACTTAATGCTCCCGTATGTCGAGAAGACATTTACAAAGTCGTTATCCAGCGTAGTGTCAAAGAATAATGATCACTATAAAATATGTCAAATAGAGAAGCTTTGTTGGTACACCTTATACTGTATATACGCTTTTACAGCTCATGATATTTGAAAGTATCAGTTGATGACACGTTAATGTCTGTCCAGGGTTTAATAATGTTATATGCCTATTTTTTTTTTACTTTACAATCAATGATCGATTGAAAGTGTGAACTAATGTGACAATGGTTTCGAATATTAATATGGTAGATATATAACATTTTGGTCCTCGCATATTCTAACGATAAGGTTTCCCATTAACTCCGTACTTCTAAGTATCTAACGAAAGTTTTTTTTGGCAAATCTGCCAACTTAGAAAATAACACAAAGCCTTTTTCACAAGAGAACCATGTTGAAAAAAACTTTGCATATATCTAAAATGTAATAACTCGATCGTTTACCATCTAATCGAGCACATGCATAGAAATATCTTTAATGTTATAAACATTTACAAAAGAGCGTACGTTTTATATTTTATTTGTTTTATTTTATTTTATCTATTTTAGCAGAAGATACACGATTTAATTGTTATAGATTATCATGACAGATCTTGTTTACAATATTTGATGATAATGTTACAAAATTCTATCAAGCATGAATAAAAAGCCAGAAGCACAAAAAAGAATAATCCTTGTTCGTTTCCTCACATCGGGAAGTACGACCAGGAATGTTTAGAGTCATTCCCCCTTTTCGATGGATACGATGCAACATCGCACCACCATATTACGCTCAGAAGGGGTGAATGACTACCCACTATTATGAAAATGAAATACATAAGATTGTTATAATTAGTCGTATACGTGATCAAAGATCGAAACGATCAGCCCAAATTTAAGGGCTTTGACACTTCAAACTAAAACTAAAACCACGTGTACTCGATACATTGGACAAGAAAACTATAGATACAGCCAATTTTGGATAAAACTACAAGTTTCTTATTAGGCCTTATTTTTAACAATTGTTCTCTTCTTTTTTGTAGCAAAGTCGAAAAACGCTGCACACTTCCCTACCAAAAATTCCTGTCTATCAAATAGAAGAATTTTTATTTCGAAAGTTGTTATCGTCTGTATTTACTATGCAGGTAACAATTATTTTGGTATAGTGGTTTTACTTTTTTTAGCAATGTAAGAATTGTTAAGCAAGTTAAAAACTAATCTTTGTTTATTTCCTTTGCCCTGAACAATAAAGGCTTCTTTGTCTTCCACTTTTACCTGTTGTCAAGTGAAATTAATGGCTTCACTAACTCTTAAACCTAAAAAGCATGGAAGGCAGAGCCTTTAGATAATTATTGTCTTTGTCAAAGCGATTTCCATAATACCGGTAAACGCATACTCCGAAAATGTATGGTTACATAAGTAGGTGTAACTTATCTACATCGCTATTTCAAAAAGTACAAGAACGCAGTTGAACGACATGAACTTTATTAGTGGGGGTTTGTTTTTACCGTAACGTTTAACGAAAGATGAGGTTTTAGTATCCGGGGGTACTGTATGAGGAGGGGGGTACTATACTAGGGGGGTACATTAGTGAATTAATCGAAAAAGAAAAACTTGTGTACCTTCTGATTAAAAATGTGTTTAGAAATCAGTCTAAGCGATTTATAGCAAAATGATTGATCTTACATAATAATAATAACCGGGTACTTTACCAGAATGGACTAGTATAAGTCCCGAACTAGACGGGGGGGGTACTGGTAGGGGTACTAGAACCGGTGCGATAACAGTCAGTATGTATAACCCCTATTAGCGTGGGAATGTATCATGATCGGCCAATCAGCTTCAAAACTTATTACTTGGCATACAAATTGCGAAATCATGTTTGATTCCGGCAGGGATGTGAAGAGCATTGTTAAAACATGTGTGTTCACTGTGTAGCTTGACCTTAGTGATTTGAAATCTGTATGTTTTGATAGGTCAAAAAAGATACGTCATTAAGACCTTGAATTCGCTAAACTGCTATGTTTTTGCTTATGATGAGAGCACTTGTCTTAGAACAAACATATTGTTGTTATCGTATGTTGTTATTATATAATTATTACGTACGTAGATAAAAGACGCGACGAGAACATTTTATTATCTAAATTCGTGACCTCCATATATTCCTATAGATGCACAATAACAATAACCTCAGGTCGTCAATTTCACACTAGTTGAGAGTCACGGTCGTTAAGTTGGTGGTGATTAATTTCGGCTGCAAAAAATTTGGCATAATCCCTCAATTCTTCTGCAGTCTAAGAATTTATAGTTGTATTAAACACTGTTCTAATAACGCAAAATTGTTTGTCATAAACTTACCATTCGTGCAAGCTCTTTTTTGTCAATGCCATAATTTGCCACAGTTTTACGCTCATACTCAACGACAAGTTCTTGTGCCAACTCATCTACAATATTGACCGACCCTTCTAACATGGAGTAAAGCTGTTCTCCATTGTAGTCTGCACCTTTTACTGCCACTTTTTGTTTTTCCGGATGCTCAACCACCATAATAGGGTTATATCCTGTAAAATCTAACTCTCTAGGAACTGTTCTACGTTTTCGACCGCGAGGCGATTTTGAAGAAGACTTTGAACCTTTGTTGAGTGTTTTGAGACATATTTGACATAAACTCCGACAGATAAAAGTGATTCTTACCATAGTCGCTAATTTTTTCTTCTTAATGTTATCCTTTGCAACAAACCCAGGTAACGATTGTTTCGTTCTGTTTGGTTTCTTATAAGCCACCATGGCACTATTCCCCGCAAAATCTAAATTTACAGAAATCTTTGGCTTACGTCCAAGTTTACGGTGCGTAATCAACGTTGATATAGTTTAAACGATGGACTGCCGAGAGGTATTTCTTATAAACGTTTATGTGTCGTACATAGTTTAGATATCACGAATGCGACTTTTTAATAATCACGAATAATAGATGTATAAATAGTTTATTAAAAGTGGGTTGTTTGATCAGATAGACATTTTTAGTCGAACATATAAGCTCAGGATATGCAAACGTCCCGAGAAAGCACGTATAATTAAGTCAACGATAGTGGTTATTTAGTATAAATACGCCATCCGCGCGGAACTTTCCGAGTCGCAGACAAATTTGTCGATTTATTGCAGTCCAAATATATACTGTGTTAATAACATTTCTAAAAGACCAATTTCTTAATACTTATTGAAATTAGAAAAATTTTATAAAAGTCAAATTGGCATTTTTCGGGATGATTAAATCATTTTATAACTTTACAACAGACATATATCTTAAGCATTACACATGTTTAATTACTTTCGATAACTACTTTGTGAGATGATATATGGAAAAAGGCAAGCTATTTGTTATTCTGACTTTACTATTCTTATTACTATTGAACACTTATTTATGGCTGAGCAAATTACCAAGAATAGACTCGACTTCCTAATTTGCGAACGACCTCTTTGCAAGGTCTCTTTTTCTTCTTTTGATGCAACAATTTAATTCCGCAGTTTTTGAAACTACTTTCTTTTCGCAATTGTATGATTAACGAATTTGTTTTTATAAATAAATAAATATATATATATACAGTATATATATTAGCAATAGGTTCTTGATCTGCAGTTAAACCGTCTTTGCATCATATTCATTGAGAAGGGGGGAGGGGGATGATTGTAAACATTCCTGATCGATGCGAGAAAATGAGCAGGATAAAATTTTTTTGTTCATAAAGTTTTATTATTCGTACACACATGTATTTGATGTAATTGGTAAACGGCAGTTGAACAGATCAATTGATATCTGACGCTAGTCCAAATTATTCCACTTTGTTGGTCATAATCGACGATGATTTGTAAAATGGCAGAATATGCTGTACGTGTTGATAAGAAAGGAGAATAGCTGGCAATTAAAGGCAGAACATGCTGTACGACTATAAAATTGTTGGTGTCTCATTCTTGACACATGACACTTTCTATATGTGACACGAATTTCATTACTATTACTATTACTATTAACGTACAGTATTTGTACAAGGCACCCGTATTGGTGATAATATTTTCATTGTCTCTTGTCTCTTGTAATTATAATGTTCTTCTCTCACGGGTAGTTGTTTTGAGAAGCTTCAGCTCTTTTAGCTAAATGAAAGGAAAAAACCAGTCTCCTATGTGACAAACGGCAAAAGAATGATCAACATTACGTTTATTTAACCACTCATTCACTGTGTGTTCTTTTCTACAAAAACCGTCATGTTTAGCCGTTTGAGAAGGTATCGACAGAGGATTAACGACCTTGGCGCATTCATTAGTGGCACTGTACAGTTTCACGCATCGTCTATAGCCATTCCGGTTATAGTCACTATCTGCTTATAATCACTTCGGAATTGCTGAAATAGCCCATTGCTTTATAAAAAACCAAAATATATTCGAAAGCGCACAGCATTATCTTTCAAGACTAGGAAAGCTCTTTGCTTGATTATCCTAAGTGCACAATGAAAGAATTCAACCATAACCAAAATGCTTGCTGAAACAGAGCGATGGATCAAGACAGACATTTCAGGCAACTCTGGCCAACAGACAAAAGAGAGATAAGACACATTTGTGAAAGTCAATGATGCACTAAGTGAGTGGGTGTCAGTAGCAATTGACTTGCTGCCAAAAATGCTAATGTTAGACAAGTTTTTCCAATAAGTGAGTACGTATCTGAGTGAAGAATGTTTTCAATTTTGAATAAAAAGTATTTTCGAAATAACGGACTTCTGCAATTCTATTGGTCTGTATTTATCACATGATTTATGTCATTGCCTATAATCAACAAAAAACTGGGCCGCCCAAGGGACAGATTTCACTGTAATCGTGCAACCTTGCCAGCATATTGTGTCTGAGTTTGGGACTTATCTCAGTCCAGAACTCAGTTGTCAACTGAGACGAGTCCCCAACTGAGGTACAACACATCTTTATTTCGAAAGTTTTTATCGTCCGTAATAAGTTAAAATACATCATTGATACAACGCTACAAGTCGATGAAGTAGTAGATAGGCATATATATAATCATATATTTTCCTATATACGCAACTTCGTTGACTAAGCTTTATCATTGTTACTTACATAATAAACACGGACGATAACGACTATCGAAATAAAAATTTTTCGTATGTTGATTCCGGAAACTTTCGGTAAGATTTGGTTATAAAAGAAGAGAACAATTATTAACTCGTAGTTTTGTCAAAAATTAGCTGCATTTATAGTTTTATTGTCCAACAGTGCACCACTGATGAATGCGCCAAGGTCGTTAATGGTCTGTCGAGTGCCTCCTCAAACAGTTAGATATGGTATGAAACACAGCATCAGTTTTTCTAGACACAGTGAATAAGTAAGTTCAATAAACCTTTACGGATACTATTAAGAGCTCAAGATCATTCCTTTGCCGTTTTTACGGACGTCACAAGTAGCAGATAATATTTGTAAGTGAAGCAATGAAATTTATTGGGAAAGGTTTGAAACTTGTGCCTACCAAGAACAACCGCCCAAGTGATAGATTTATAAGTAAACTCGCTTTTTCTTATATTTTGTTTCAATTGCCTTATTTTGTGGCTCTCTTTATCTCTTTGATGGGAGGTTGCGATCAACCTTATTGTATGACGGTTCCGATAATTAATTAATATTCACACCTTACATAATATTTTTAAGAGCTCAAGATTATTCCTTTGCCGGTTTTATGGACGTCACAAGTTATCTCTTTGATGGTAGGTTGTTTTTGTGTTTGTTTTTTTCATTTAGATAAGAAACGAGCCGAATCTTTTCAAAAATACTATCAGTGAAGTGAAAGCAAAAACATTATAATTACAGTTGCCAAAATAGCTTTCTTTTCACAAGAGACAATGAAAATATTATTACCAGCACGGGTCAGTCGATGATGCAAACACGTTGCCTGTACGTGGGGTGCTGAAAAGTTTTTCTTTCGTGTAGTCTTCTAACTAGAGATTGCGCCGATCTAACAAAAAATTATCAAATGCCTTCCGCCTCTGAGCTTTTTGACGAGAGTAATATAGACTAATTTTGCAAAAAGATAATGTCAAACTACTTTCTTGTCTCCGGATTAAATTCTATTGAAAACGTGTGGCTTTAATATAAGTTAATCTGCAAAAAATTCTCTCTTGAGTTAGCGGCAAAGTTCGTAAGCAGTATGACACGTAGTGTAGCCGCACTTATAGATGTAAACGGCGACTATACAATGTATTAGACAGCTTTGTTATTTACGTAATTTAAATAGTTTTTACATCTTATGACAGCTACTGTAATGTTAGCATATCGAACATTATTGACTTGATTCGATCGGCCTCGCGTGTTATTGCGTGATTGGCTGTACTATAATCGTGTGACATAATGGATATATACAGTTTAAAGTGTAAGGACAAACATTAAACACCCGTTTAAGCGTTCTGACAGAAGTAATTCCGCTAATCCCACAAGTGCAATTTTTAAACGATCTTCAAAACAGAAATTCCGAATGCACGACTACAGAAAAAACTCGTTGGCCATGTATTATTTGTGGAGCAGAAGGGTTTGCATGTAAGTTTCGAAAGTTCACTGAAGACGCTTACCGGAAAGCCCTACAGCACGGAACCTTGGATTTTACATGGGTATTAAATGTTACTCAGTTCTGTAACAGTCATTACATGAGTTATATTGTGAATGGTATTAATACTGAGAAAAGCGTCAAGACATCTGAGAGCACGGCTTCTTTAAAGAGACTGGAAAAATAATAATATAGAAGGTGAAGTGATAAGAGACCAAATTGATTGTGATGACGAGAGCTGAAAATGAAGCCATCAGAGGTGAGTGACGATGGAGATTAATTTTATTGAATGTGTTAGATCGATGGCGCACATATTTTATGCGAGAGAAAAGAAAGAGACCCACCGATATATGATTGGAAGTTGCTTCGGGTGGATTTGGAGTCAAAAGACATTCGTCCCAAATCATTCCTCAACCTGCTTGAGAAAGTGGTTAATTCGATGATAGAGGATCATACTATCTCACAACGACAGAAAGGTCTCCCATTCTTATGTTATTTTCTCGCAGGGATCGGAAATAAACATATTGGTGCATTGAAAAAAGACATTGCTATGTTTTTGGATTATTCAGGTACCTCTGATCAAGCAATCGATACTTTATCTAACATGCAGTTGAGTTGGGAGAATCAACGTGAGAAAAAATCATATCTTCTATTCATAGAGATAATGTCACAAGAGAGCTTGTAAAGTATCAGGCGGTAATCGCTAATATCGATGATTATCACAACATTCATGGTTTACGCATTCCAACAACTACGTCGACCAGTACGGTTGCTCACATGACTACAGTTCTTGCCATCTCGATATCTACAGCAAGTGCGATTCCAAAGAGTGTCGGGATGCAAACATACATAAACCGCGACTGGTCGACAGTAGTGTTTTGATTACTCAAATAGAAAATCGGTTTATGGCTCTTCTATCTCAATCGTTTAATGATCAGTTTGCAAGAAAACCTGCTTACGCTGAAAATGATTTACTTGATAATCTAACAGTTCATTGTTATGACATAGATATCCATGAAAAACGACACAATCGGGAAAAGGACAAAACGTGACAAAAACAAACTTTCATGCCATCTTGCAACTGTTAATATAGACGTGGATCAACAACATTTGCCAATGCCGTTCAATTCAGAATACCCTCCGTTTGATCCATCAGAAAAATGTCATCTTCGGAATTCTTGTAAAATGTTGCAATCGACTTCTGATCAGTCTATTCAGTCTATTCACTTCCGTGTGGCCACATTTATCATCAACATTGCTTGCAATATTTCGAATATAAATGTTTTTATTGTTTAAAGTATATTATATTATTAGCAGAATCACAGATACGAGTACAAGAGTATGGGTGAAGATGATTCTGAGGTTGGTCTCAGTCAAGAAAACGAGGTTCAATCAGCGGATAATGATGTGAAGTCGAAGACATATCAAAGCAACCACTATTTTAATCTACAAACCGCAAATGACTTTATATTTTGATCATCAAAGTTCATATAAAATTGGAATTGACCAATCATACAAATGTCTGATATGCTAATTAGTTATAATAAACATAATAATAAACCACTGTAGCTTTTTAAATCTCTCGATTCTGGACTTTTATTTGAGAAACGCATATATACGTGGTGCTTCCAGAACATCAGTAGGCAAAAAACGTACAGCGTGTTACAAGATAGTGATGGTGAAAAGTAATTGCATTTTTTAATACATGCTTAAGTAAAATCAGGTTACTTGAATATGGGAAATGTAAAAATTGTAGTATGAAACTCGATCTCTAAATCCCAATTTGTATTTAGCTTCTATGAATATAGTTCAATTATTTACCGTCTCTTAAAGATTGATTCCCATTCCTCAGCCAAAGATCACTTAACTCGTCTGTATTCTTGATTCTTAACAATTTGTCACATGTGACTGTTAAGTGGCTAATCGATTACGTTAATCCTGTTTGAGCAGTACAATCTCGTGAGGTGTGCTTTGAATCATTGTCTTGCTACATGCTAATTTGAGAGTTTCATCCAGGCTGGCAAGTTACCCCTTAGTGTTACATCGCGATTCTCTGCAATGGGCAGATTGTTATTACTCTATGTATTGGTTTTTCTCCTTTATGTATACAGTATGTTCGTAAATTATCAGTATCAGGGACGGTGATGAAGTACGTAAAAGTACGTAAAGCGTATGTTACTACGGTTATCCCACTTGTATGTCATAATTATTTACCGTTTCTATGTTGCGTTCGACAATATACACAATCAATAACATGGAAGTGGACACTTTTTTCTTGATTGATAGAAGCAAAGAGCATAATTGACATCAGAAGTCGACTAAGTTTTTTTTTGATAATGCGAGTGAAGGGGCAGTATACTGTATCTGTAAATCATTTTTATTTAGTACAACAGCTACATTGCTCACATCTTGTGATGTCTTGTAAACATTCAACTCCGCTCTTATCAGACTCGATCATTATTTACTAATTACTGTGGCAGAATTTGCATCATATTATAATGTCTTGACATGACATACAATTCTCTAAGTGAATTCGAGATAACCAGATTTACGTATCATTATAATAGCGTGCTCGTATCGAAATCGAACTGGGCCGGCCCGATTTTGAATCGGGGTGAATTCGCTAGTGCCGCGGCGGTAATAATCAGTAAATATTATAGTCGACACTTTTTTCCGACTTTTATTATTATACACTAGGGAGGCTAAAGCGGAGCAATTTCATTGGTTGACACCAATATGGTGTCCGCTTCCAAATTTAGTCCGTTATAATTGAAGAATGACTGTACGGCCACACAAACATTTCCGAACTGGAATAATAAATCACTGTTATTACCCATAATTGAGTATTTACCGTGACATTGAATAATCCGGCTGTAATAATAACCTTCAGATTGTTTAAGAGAATTGTCCAGAAATACATGTTTATTATTGGTCATAAATCAAAAATTATCATATTTACCTAAAAATTAATCTAAATAACCGTGATATAATAATCAAAATTATTACGGGAAAGCGACCATTTATTACACTTTTGGAAAATATTCGTACCCTATTATAATAATTTTTTTAGGGGTTGAAGCATGTGAGACAATTTAACAAGCTCCAAAAACAAAGTGTCTTTGGTAAAAGTAATTCTTATTATAGATTTTTCGATTTTATACATAACTGCGTCAACATCAGATTTATAAAAATAGAGCTGCGGAAGATATCATTCCTCAATGACGTAACCATATTAGTAAAAACAAAGCAATTTGCTCACGATCGATCATGTGTTAATCATAGAACTCGGAAATATGAAACTACAGTCAACTCTGTCTGTACCGGCCGGTTTCGCCTTATACCGGTCAAATTTCGCTGTTATATATTAATCTCACCCCTTATAACGGCTGAATCATATACTGGTCTCTCGTTATAACCGCAAAAACCACTCATGCCGGTATAGACAGAGTTGACTATATTCCTAAAATGCGTCTAGCATGTTAATAATACGTGTGTTATTATAATATGATAACCAGCTCATTACCTCATTCAATAACTTACTTTTATGGTATAATTAAAACTGTAAACAAACAGGAAAAGAACTAAAACCTCAATAAAGCTTTCTCAATCGGTTAATAAAATAATAAGGCGGCAGACTGTGCTTAAACCCGATTCATAACGATATCCACAGTATCATATGAAGGTCCACATATGAAGTTTTTTTTTGTCAATCATCGCCAACAATAAACTTCAAACGCCAAGGATAGAAGTTATGGAAGACGATAGATTCTTCACGCTTGGTTACCAGAAAATGGTGCCTTTTTTTTCT